>JAFEMH010005809.1:0-148318 GCA_022495995.1 Adenophora triphylla var. japonica
GTTTTGAAAACAAAAATCAACAACAATCATGGTGAATAGGGATTACAACTTTCGGCTCAAATCTTGATCAAAATAAAATCAAATTTGAATGTTTATTTGGATCAAAGGTAGTACAGTAAAAATTAATCATGTTATGTACTTATATCTAGATGGGTAAAAATGTCATAATAAATAAATTTTCTAATTTTGAACTAACATTTTATAAGAACATTTTATAAGGATGTACCAAACACACTTGCAAGAAAATGTCCCGTTTTATAAAAAAACTAGTACGTACTAGTGTCCATTAGAACACCTTGGTGTTTTTTTTTTAATTAATTTTTTTTTTTTTTAAAGGTAAAATGGGAAAGGAACAAATGTATGAGGAGTAAAATGAAAAATTTCTGGCACTTAAAGCAGATGTCCTATTCGCGTACTTAGCAGCACCACCTCTAATTTATACTATAGATATTTTAAAAAAGTACTTCCTATACATCTCATTTCATAGGTTCTCATATTTTTGATCGGTGTTCTCAAAAGACCGCTGGGAGTGTCTGGAGTGCCCGTTGCGCTAAGCCTTCTCTCCAACGCCTGGGGTTCAAAGCTTCCGCCTGGGTCCCTACTAATCCCAACTAATCCCGACTAGTCTCAGCCTAGACGCCAGGCAGACTCCTTCCGCCAAGCATCCGCCTGTATTTTAAAACTTTGATTTTGATTGTTAATATAAAGGTAATTTAAGCAATACTTTTAAGTTTATTTAATTATCCTAATAAAAATTTTAAACTTGTTATTGATACATCATTACATATATTATCAATAATAAATTTTAAATGTTTATTAGGATAATTACATTAGCCTAAAATTAATGTTTAAAATATGTTTGTTTTAATTATATGCACTAACAAACCATTAATTGATCTGGTGAATGGTTTAATTAAATTTAATAGTAATTTAAAGGGACCACTCATTTTGATGGAGTAGATAACTTGCGCGCAAAAGATCTCATTAGTCTAAGGCAACCTTTTGATTTACTCCCTCCCTCCGTCTCTAAATGTTTGTCTCATTTGACTTTTCAAACATTTTAATTTAGTGATTTTGAAGCTTTAATTTTGGTTATTCTTACGAACGCTTTGAAAATTATTGATAATATACACCGCCGTTATGTAATACTCCGTTCCTAAATGTTACAAGTTTAGAAAATTTAGTAATTTTGAAGCTTTAATTTTGGAAATGAGACTAACTTTTTGGGACAAAGAAAAAGAGGAAATGGGATAAACATTTAGGGGCGGAGGGAGTATTTTTTATTTCTATAGCTTCTATATGTTTCAAACAATTTTCTTTAACATAATCAGACAATTTTTTTTTAATGTAATCAAACATGTGTTGAAAACTTACAGAAGTTTTCAATTGTTTGGTCATATCAGTTGGTGGTCGCCGAAGTTGTTCATGTTCTTAATAGTTTAATGGACAACTGAGAACTTACTGAGTTTTCAAGTTTGGTGGTCGCTGAAGTTGATCGTGTTCTTATTAGTTTAATGGACAACTGAAAACTTAATGATAAATTCTTGTTTGATGATCGTCGAAGTTAATCGTGTTATTAATAGTTTAGTGAAAAACTAAAAACTTACCGATAAATTCTCAGTTATAAACTATTAAGAAAAGGACCACAATACCGGGAAACTTGTGCAAATTCCTTTCCTTAGGTGAATGAAACAATATTATACTCTCTCCGATTCTCAGAAAGATTGTCCCATTTGCCATTTTGAATTGTTCCAAAAGTATGTTCCATTTCTAAATTTAGGCATGAATGTTAGTGCAAATCTACTAGTACGAAAGAAAGTGAAGCTCTTTTTCTTAATAATTGCAAAATGATACTGTGACGTAACAATTTTTTAAGATCGAAGGAAGTAATTGATAATTACTACAAATGAGCATATATCCATCAATTTACTTGCAAGTTGCAACTACAATTATCACTGAAACATATCGTAAAAGCATTAACCACTGTAATTTGATGCTATAATAATCATTAGCAAAAGATTTAGACCCATTTTTTTTTTTTTTTGCTATTTTTCTCCTATACAATATTATTTTAGACATATAGTTAAGTACCTATTTTAATGGCGACAATAATGAATTAATTGGTCTCTCATATGATTCAGCATAGTACCAAAAGGTTCAACATCTACAAATCTTACCTATTAAAAGAAAATCATAAATATAACACATTTTACTTCCACATATATTACTCTGTCTTACTAAAAGTTACACTCTTTACCTCATTGATGTCTTGTTAAAAATTACACTTTTTAAAATGAAAATTACACTTTCTAAATTGAATTGTATTAATACTTCTTTATTCAATAAAATTCATACACTTAATCCTCGAGTCGAAAACTAAAGTGTAATGTAATTATAGATGGAATGGAGGGAGTATGAAACATGAATGTTATGAAACACAATTGTTAAAAAAAAAAAAGAAAAGTCAATTGCCCCTCCTTGCCCCTATGTAGCTCCGTCCATGGGTGTGCCCGCCCATATGCTAAATTTGAAATTTTGCCGCTCCACACGTGAGTTGTCCGATCCCGAGTTTTTAGGGAGAGAAAGGGAAAGGAGGGGAAGGAAGGGGAGGAAGGAAATCATTGAACATTTCTTTCCTCCCATTTCCTCCCACACTTGGGAAGATTGAAAGGGAGGAAATGAGTTCCCATTTCCTTCCCTTTCCTCCCTTAAAAAAACCCAGGAGCACATCATAGGGAGGAAATGAACTCCCATTTCCTCGCTTTTCCTTCCTTTTCCTCCCAAAATAAAACTCTGGAGAGACCCTAAGAAAGAAATTCCATCCCCACATTTTCATAATAACAACATTAAAATTTCAAGCAGTCTCATTCACCTAAAAGCAATTTCTTCTTAGTTCAAAGGAGATCAGTGTATATTAACAAAAATTCTACTCTTTACTTACGACTCAAAATGAATATCCAAAAAAATATTCATATTAATTCTTGATTAATACTAAATTTGGACATTTGTTGAACATTTATTTTGAGAATGAGGAAGTACTAACAAAAAAGTATTGATACCTTTAATACCTCAGTCACATTTTCATAATAACAACATTAAAATTCGTACTTCAATTCATTTTATGTTTTTTTACACAACACAACTAATCAAACATTCTTTCATGGAAATGTTACAAATTGATTTGGTTTCTCAATAAAAATGAAAATTTGAATTAAGTGAGGAAGAAGCCAAGTGATTCCGTCATAAGAACAAAACATTAAAATAAGGATTAGTTTTAATTTTCACATCAGTAAAATTAAACTTCCGCCATATTTCAAGACAAAACACAAAAAGAAATTATCATATTGTGAACCAAACACTCCCTTCGTTACAAGATAAATTGTCCTGCTTGATGTTTTATTTGTCTCTTGTTGAAATTGAACTATAACTAAAAACATAATATGCGGACAAATGACTTGATAAAGTTGTTGTGATTATGTATTTATAGTTGCTTTGATGAGTGCGGTTATTTTTTATAGGACTACATGAGCTTCGTGATTTGAGGGACGATTACATGTCATGAGAACGTGCCCTGAATGGCTTCTCATTTGTAGGGAAACCAGGATTATGGAAAGAAATGAAGCACATGCGCCAAGTAATCGTTAGGTCGACGTTTGCTTGGAAGGTCGAGGTCGCCATTTGAGGTTGGGTCGACCTAACTGACGGGTAGGGCTGGACCGAACCCGATATGGAACCTGGATCATAAGGTCGGACTAAGTTAGGTCGGGACCTAGTAGGTCGGACAATGAACATAAGTCGACTGATCAATAAGATGGGCCTTGTGCCATGTAATAATTGGGCCTAGACCACTGAGAACGGGGAGGCAATAATTGCTTGAGGACCGGGCTTCACTTGCTTGGCCGGCTCGACACTTTTGATATGTTCGGTGGCCCCCAACTTTCGAGTTGATTTTGTCGACCGGGAAGTTAAAGAAAATCGATGAAGTTTGTAGTAGTTCGCGGTCGATACTTGAGTTGAGGTTTACTCGCTTGATGATGACGTGTCTCAATCCACGACCATCGCCGTTGAACGGCTGGATCGTTAGGAGCGTCGTATTTTGCAATCATTACGTTTTTGACGTTTGAGAACCATCTTGGAAAACGCTTTCCGCATTCAATTAGGAAAATAAACTTTTGAATTTTCCTTTTCCTTCTCAATTGAAAATATAAAAGCCCCAATCCTTTTTCCTTTTGAACTTTTACTCTCTAACTTCTTGTGTAACTCAGGCGAAGGTAGCAAAAGGCAACCGGATTTAATCCGAACTTTCGTCTTCTTCGGTAACTCCAATTCGTTCGGATTGATTAAGGTATTCTTCTTCACTCTTAGTATTAGGGCTTAATTTACGCACTTTCTTCGATTTCGCCATGGCTAGGACTTTTAGGCTGCGAGCCGGAGCTTGGTATGGCTATTGTAGTGTAAACCGAAGAGTCTATAAGCACCTGAATGGGGTATGGAGTGAGATGACAATGGAGGAATGTTCTTCAATTTTGACCCGGTGGGGATTGCGTTTTACCGAGTTAACCTTGCCTGTAGGGGAGAACTTAGGTGCTTTAGAGACGAGCGACCCAAGAATTGTATCTTTTAATCTTTTTCATGAACTCCTTGAACACATTGCAGTATTCTACATCCAAGGTCCCAATAAACCCTCTTTTCTTAGGAATAGGACGGGATTTCCGGGGGAATCTAGGTCGCCCCTTAGAGTGTCTACTAGGTCCCTTGAGACTGCGTATAGGACTGATTCCCCTGTTTCCCCTTCTTCTTATACAGATATGACGACTCAAGGAGGAGCTTCAGCTTCAAATTCTTCCAATCCTTGTATAGTTGACGCCTTTGGGTCCTCTGTTGTGCCTGGGAGGAATGAAAGGGGGTACGTGGCCCCTAGGCCAAAGAGAGGGAAGCAGAACTTTCCCTCGCGATTTGAGATGATCTATAAATTCTGTGAGGTGAACAAGGAGGAGTTCGATGTGACCATCTATAGCAAGAGGGATTGTATGTCCCAGTTTGGTAGCACTTATAAGGAGGATACTACTCGAGTTGCATTCTTCTATGGCCAATTTGAGGCTGGCTTGAGGTAGCCCTTTGATCCATTCATAAATGAGTTTCTAGAGTGTGCAAATGCCTTACCCCTCCAACTAGGAGCCAATACATATAGAGTCTTGGTCTGCTTTTCCATGGTGTGTCGCTTCTTGGGGTATGAACCTTGCATGAGGGTCTTTAGGGAGTTTTTCAGTGTCAAGTTTGATAAGGTCGACGCAGGGATCAGCACCCCCTCCAAACCAAATTCCCCTAAGCTATTTGTGAACCTTTCGGGTAAAGCTAGTTGTTGGAACTCCCACGTAGTGGTAGTGGAGAGTAGGCTAGGATGGGAGTTTCCTTTATCCGTCACTGGATCCAAGGTAATGAGAGAGAAAGAACATTGGGAGCCCCACTGGCACACTGACTTGTACAAGAAATTGGTCGGGTTGGCTAATAAAGGACCCATCAGTTGGAGTGTATTGGGAACTACCAAAAATAATTTCATCCAGGCGGGGATGATGCTTGGAGATGGGGATGTAGTCCCTCTAGTCCTTATTGCCAGGTGCTTGAGATACCCGGATTGGGTCACCCATGCTTTGGGTAGGTTCAAGAAGAAGTGTACGCTCTTCTTGAAGACTCCCAAGTACTGTAAAGATCATGGGGAGCATGTTGGGGGTAAGAATTTACTCGTCCTATTATTGCTTGTTTGTAGAACTTTTGAGGTCGTATATAGGACTTGCTTGAATTGTATGTGCAACTCTCAACTCGTAAATACTTTACTTGTAAGTAGATCTTGTAACTTGTACATGCTTGGCTCGTAGGTAGGACTTTTAGCTCGTACATAGAACTTTCTTGAACTGTTGAACTAATACTTGGTTGCTTTGTTTTTGCAGTTCTGACTCCTGCTCAAGAAGCCAACATGGGCCGTGTTATTGATATTAGGAAGAGTAAGAAAAGCTGCGGGGCCGCCAATGCCCGAGAAAATCGTGAAGCTGAAGGAGCCAAACGCAATGACCTTCTGAAACTAGTTGACCAAGAGACGACCCAATATATCCCTATGGAAGATGAGCTTGAGGAACTGGGAGAGGGACGAGGTGAAGAAGATGCCCAAGGGTTGAAGGGCGTGACGCTACTAAGGTCGATGGGTCGGAACAAAGGAGGAGGCCGGCGAGAGAGGTCGTCCAAACCAGAACCCGAGCCCAAGCCAAAGCCAAATCAAAAACTATCTCCAAGGCCAAGTCGCCTATAATTGACATTGATGAGGAGGAAGAAGAGGATGATAACGCTCCTCTCAACAAGAGGAGCAGAGTGGAGAAATCCAAAGTTAACCCGTCCCCTAAGCCTGTAGGTGCCAATGAACAGGTTAATGCTGAAGTTAGGGGCCCCTAGTCCTCTCCCATCCGGGTTTCCTATACCGAGCTGGTTCAAGCTCGAGTTGACGAGTTGAGTGATGTTGCTCCCCTGACCGGGGTGAATTGCTTGGCTAGGGAGTATCCCGAGCTGGATTATGGTCAGGTAGTTGTAAGGAAGGGGGCTGACCAAGATTTGGTCAAGAAGTATACCAATAGGGCCTTGACTCCAGAAGCCTGCCGTGCTAGGGTCGGGCTAGCCCACTCCGAGGTAATACTTGTAATTTTTTGTATTGCTGTTTTTATTCTTCTCGCTTGTCGCATGTCTCCACTTTACTTCTGGTCGACCTAATCCCCTTTCTTTACTCATCATTTCAGTCTCTTGCTATGATTGATTTGTCTACTAGCTATTAGAAAGCTGCTGAGGAGCAGGAGAAGCTGGCCAAGTCTATGCTGGCTCGTAAGAACGAGGAGCTGAATAAGCTGGGGGAGGACCATGCTAAGTTGAAGGAAGAACACGATAAATTGAAGGAGACCCACTCTGATCTTGACTCGGCGTATGACGCCATGAAGCTTGTGAAAGAAAATGAAGTTAAACTGAAGGAAGATGCCTGAAGGAGACTGGGAGAAGCTGATAGGGAGCTTGCTAATCTCAAGGAGGAGAAGAAGAAGATATCTCAGGATCTTGAATTGGTGACCCAGCAGTTGGAAGAGGTGCCTGTTACTTTAGCAAAAAAAGCAAGAAGAGCTCGACGCTGCACGGCTTCGATGGGAGGTGGAGCTGCCTGATGCCATTAAAACTGCCAAGGAAGAGGCTGTGAAAGCCTATAAGGAGAGTGACGAGCTCCATGATTATGTCACTAATAAGGCAAAAGGGTTCTTTGATGTTGGTCGGAGCCACATGGCTCGACGTATCATGGTGGATCCTTCTGTTAACATATCAGTTGAGCAGATGGCTAGATGGGCTTCTGAGGACCAATACAACACGGCAGCTCACCAGGGCCATCACATGGTGCCCTATACTGATAATGATTTGGAGCTTATTGCCCATGATGATATGGAAGCAGAAGCTGAGCTTTGGGTCCCTCCTCCTGTTGAACCCGTCAATTTCAATACTATTCTAGCGGAGCTCGAGGATCCTGACGAGCCGGCCTTTGATGGCGACACTCCTGAGCATGGATTTTCTGAGTCGGGTAAACCCGTTGGCCCCCAGCAGCGAGAAGATCCGTTGGCCCCCAGCAGCGAGAAGATCCTGTAGATGATCAAGCGACCACAAGTAACCAAGTTGAGGCTGACCCGTCCTCTTTAACTTAAAGTTGAATGGTTGTGTAATCGAACAAGTCCCAAACACTTTTTGTTTTTTGCTTTGTAACTGTTGATGCTTTGGCCCAGTTTTTTGGGAGGCATCTTACTTATACATTTTGGTTTGCTCTTGTCTTGGCCCGTTTTGGGAGACTGAGCCTTTATTTAATCGTAGCTGACTTTCATAGTTTGGATTCCATGCTTTTGATTATAGCACAAATACATGTCGAGCTAGATTTAATAGGACAATTAAGTCGCCCTAAGCCTTAGGTCGGCCTGGTTTTATGGTAACTCAATCGACCTTAGACTTGTAAAAATATTTTGCAAACGAGATTGACTAAGAGTCGAACCTGTTTTAAGAGATCAAAGCTGACCAAGGGTCGAGCTTATTAGAACGAAGTCGACCAAGGTTCGGACTTGTTAAAGGATCAAAGCCGATTAAGAATCGAGCTTGTTAGAACGAAGCTGACTAAGGGTCGAGGTCGTTAGAACGAAGTCGACTAAGAGTCGGACTTGTTAAAGGAACGAAGCTGATTAAGAATCGAGCTTGTTAGAACGAAGCTGACTAAGAGTCGAGCTCGTTAGAACGAAGTCGACTAAGAGTCGGACTTGTTAAAGGAACGAAGCTGATTAAGAATCGAGTTTGTTAGAACGAAGCTGACTAAGAGTCGAGCTCATTAGAACGAAGCCGACTAAGAGTCGGACTTTTTAAAGGAACGAAGCTGATTAAGAATTGAGCTTGTTAAAATTGATGGAAAGTGTAACACAATGTTTAGTTGAATAAAACTGCGATTTTTATTGAAGTAGGAACATGCTTACATCAAACGCAGAGCTAGAACTATGACAAATTCAAACTTGGAAACTGCACTAACTTTGAACTGAACTAGAGAGTTGAGCTAGAAGTAATATTTGATAAGGTGAGTAGCGTGCCATGAGTGCTTCAACTCTTCACCACCTGGATTAGCAATCATGTAAGTCCCTTCCTTGATAATTCGAGTGACTATGTAGGGACCTTCCCAGTTAGGGGATAGCTTGTTCTGCTGGGTTCTTCTTCCCGTTGCTTCAATCTTTCTCAGCACGTAATCACCTACTTGGAATGATCTAGTCTTCACCTTCTTATCATGGTAACTCTTTGTCTTCTTCTTGTAGTTGACCATTCGTAAGTAGGCTGTGTCTCGCTTCTCGTCAATCAAATCCAGGTCGATCAATATGTTGGTGTCGTTCTGCTCTTGATCGAAAAAGACCACTCTGGCTGTAGGAAATCGCAGCTCGGCTGGTGCCATGGCTTCCGACCCGTATGCAAGAGCGAATGGGGTTTCCCCCGTAGGCCCCCGAGTGGTTGTGCGGACTGCCCAAAGAGCAAGGGGGAGTTCGTCCAACCAGTTGCTTCGTCGACCAACCAAGCCCGTCTTAAGTGAAGATAGGACGAGTTTATTTCTTTATACCTTGTCCATTTCCTTGAGGATATGCAACAGAAGATTGCCAATGTTTGATTCCTACTCGATTCATTTCTTCCTCGAAAGCCCGGGAGAACTGTAAGTCGTTGTCTGACACTATAGCCCGGGGGATCCCAAATCGACACCAGATGAAGTCATGAATGAAATTGATGGCATTTTCCTCTGTGATACGGGCTAGTGGCTTTGCTTCGACCCACTTTGTGAAATAATCAATAGCAACGATTACATACTTGCAATTTCCACGGGCGGGAGGGAAGGGTCCAATCAAGTCGACGCCCCACATATCAAACGGCCAAGCAGCGATCACTGGAGTTTGCTCTGTTGTAGGCAAATAAGGCAGGTTGGCAAACCTTTGACACTGGTCGCATTGCTGAACAAAATCATGGGTGTCAGCTCTCATGTGTGGCCAGTAGTACCCTAAAGTGATCAATTTGTTGGCTAAAGTTCTGGCCCCCGGGTGTCCGCCACACACTCCACTATGCACCTCGTGCATTAACTGAGTAATTTCTTGGGGGTGAATGCACTTTAAAAATGCCCTAGTGTACGACCTTCTGAATAGCATGCCTCCTTGGATAACATATCTCGGAGCCTTCTTTTTGATAGCTCGAGCTTTCTTCTCGTCCTCAGGGAGCTCGCCCGTGTCTAAGTACGCCTTCATTTCTTCAATCTAGCATTTGTCATAAACCCAATTTCTCAAGGGGTCCTCTACGCATTGAATTTTGACCCTTTCATATGCTGGATTCTCAAGGTAGGAGATGGGCTCTTCATGTGGCTCGTCTGTCGTAGCCAATTTCGAGAGCAGGTCGGCCAATTCGTTGTCTTCTCGACCAATCCTCTGAATTTCCCAAAACTCCAAGTCTTTTATTAATTCCTTCACCAGGTCGCAGTATTTGATCAAAGTAGAGTTCAGCACCTCATACTCCCCTCTGACCTGGTTGACTATCAGTTGGGAATCACAATACGCCATAATTTTGGTCGCACCAAAGCATTTGGCGTACTCGATGGCTGCTACCAAAGCTTCGTACTCTGCTTGGTTGTTGGAGGCCTCAAACTTGAACCTCAATGCTTCCTCATAGACTGTCCTGCATCTGTTCGATCGCACTATCCTAGCTCCACTAACATTCTTCGTTGCTGACCCATCTGAGTAAACTTTCCAACAGTCGTCGGGTATACAAGTGATGGGCTGGGACTCTGGCTTCTTTCCCTTAACTTTCTCCTTCTGGGCTCGCATCTCGCTATCTTCCTTGGTGAACGTCAGCTCGACCAAGAAGTCTGCCAAGGCTTGAGCCTTCAATGCCTTTCGAGGTCGATACTCGATGTCGAATTCTGTGAGAGCAATTGACCAATTGTAAGTACGCCAATACAATTCACAACATTTTTAGGTGCATTTTAAATGATAAAATTGCACTAAGGGGCATTTTGGTAAATTCTCGGTCCGTTCCGAGACTTCCGAACACATTTTATGTGTTTCTCGCGAAGGAAGTGTATTTTAGTATTTTTCCCGAACAAAAGGACCTACAAGGAATTAACTGCTTTGGACCTTTTGGGTATTAACCCGGAATGTTCCAGAATCTGATTTTGGCGCCAGAAACAGTTATTGACTCCTCCAGTCGTGTGACAGCTTGAATCTTGGAAATTGGATACGTTGGGTCGTGCGACGTTATAATCCCTTTTCCCAATTTACGTATAAATGTCAATTGCTTCTTATTTTGCAAGGGGGATCACACACAGTTAACACACACAACACAGACACAATGCTCACTCTCTCTCTAATCTCTCTCTAGACGCAATTCAGGCTCCTCCCTCCAATCATCTCCTTCTTTACCAAATCCCTCAACCTTCTTCACCAAATCCCTCAACTTAGCCTCACCAATCTCCGGCCAAGCTTCCCAACCGTCTCCCTCACCAAACAATCACCGGAAAACCCATCACCAATCCTCCCTCTCTACCCAAATTCACGACCCAACTCCTACCCTTTATTCCTCACCGATCTAAATCCACTCCTCACCGATTCCTCTCCCCTTCCCCAGTCACGGCAACGACCAAGCCACCCTGTTCTACACCTATTTGCCGGAACAATCTCCTCACCGGTGGAAGCTCAATCCCCAAACCGAAGACCTTCTTCTAAGACCACAACCGCTCCCCTGTTCCGGCCCCTTAAACCGTCAACCACCACCACTCTACCTCCAATTTCCGGCCACCCTAACCTATTACCTCCGGCCCTGTTCCAGTCCCCGGTGTAACTCCGCTCAATTCACAACGAAGTAGGGACCAGTGTTCGGATTATCTCTCAGATCTCTCTCTGTTTCTCATACACCTGCGTATTTGGAATTGCAAAGCCGTTTGATCTGGAATCTGAGCTCGTTCCGTTCTGAAGCTGATTGAAGATCCTTCCACCTAATGTGGTTGAAGGAGCATGGACTACGAGGGTAACGAATCTCTTCCCTCACTTTTATCTCATATTTGCTATTGTGTTTGCTCTGTTGCAATTTATTTCCCGAACTTGATAATTAGACTCCGTCCGTCCTCAATTATCAAGTCCCAACTGCCATTCCTCTGTTTAAATTAGCTTAGTTGGATGCAATTGATATTCATAATGTGATTTTGTGGTATTTGTCGTTTATTGGCCAAAGGAGTGTGGGTCTCCCTATATCCATACCCCCTTGGTCAATCCATTTTTAATTCGTTGGTTTTTGAATCGTTTGGTTGTTGTTGATTGATTTAATTTGGCCTATGCTGGATCTGATTTCAAAAGTGTAAGGTCTCTGCATATGGTTAATCTATGTCACGCGACACAATTGGACATTTGGAGTCATGTGTCACGCGACACAAGTAGACCTCTGCAGAGACTATTATTTCATTTGTAAATGTTGATCCCTGTGTTCATATGATGTGGTATCATGGTGTTGTGATCATTTGGTGTTGCTGCAGTGTGGTTTTGTAAAACCTCTGCAGATTGCTTTGTTGTGTCACGCGACACATTTGATCCCTCAGATCCTGTATCACGCGACACAATGAGTCCTCTGCAGCAGGTTCAATTTCAGTTGTAAGTTTTGTTCTCTCAGTTGTAAATGGGATTGTGGCCTCCCATGGCAAATGGCTTACAAATTGTAATCCTCCTTGTTGAGTAATAAAACAAAGCACTCTTATGCATTTTACACATATCTTGTTACACACATTTTGCACACATATTTGGATGAATTGAATTTTGAACAATAGAAAGACTCGTCTACGGACGAGACGTGTTGGGTGAACTCTCGGTTCTTGCCAACACGTAACCTGAGCCCCGAACCCATTTTCTCTTCTAAAAAGGTTTTCAATGTTTCCTTAAAAATGGCATGGCGACTCCTTCATTTTTTTCGGCGAGCGCACATTCAGTGGCGACTCCGCTGGGGACTTGAAACTTGGTTTTCAAAAGTGGTTCAAACTTTCGTTATTGTTCAACATTCATTACATTCATTTGTGTGTGCTTGGTTGTGTGACATTCTATGTGCCTAAAATGCATTTTATTGCTTTGCTTTATTCCCTCCCCTTCCTTGTTTCCTGTTGATGTTGTGCTGTGCTGGGGCTTGGTGTTGATCTGTTGCTTGTGCTTGGAGGCTGGGGCTGGTTATTCTGCTTTTGTTCAGGGTTTTGGCAATATGACTCCTTCTGTCACGCGACAAAGCGTACCTTTGATGTCCTGTGTAGCGCGACAGAAGGTGCCACTCAGCAGGATTATATCTCCTTGGTCCAAGTTGTGGTTGTGGGCAATCCCCATGATCAATTTTATTGATTCTTGATTATTGTACTCTGTGGGGCGTGTGTGTGTTGTTTTTTTCTTTTATCACCCCTTTTCTAAAAAAAAAAAAAGAAAATCATTTTCGCAAATAAAGGAAGATAGCCATCCCGCACACTACATCACATAGATCTAGAACCCACGGGTGCGATTGACGGCATCGCGGACGGTGATAATATTCGCCTACGCTTGAGCGCCTAATGTCAAACCTATTCTCCTAGCGCGTTATAGGTGGCGCCACACATTAAACCTTACCCAAAACGGTTGGTTTTTGACACGCCATTTTTCAAATACATTAAAATGAGTTGTTTCAAAATTTTTAATAGACTTTCGTACCTTCCCCAAAACCTAGCACGTGTGGGCATGTTGCCACCGCAACATGATTTCACGAAAGGACATGTTGTTCCCGCGACATGTTCTAACGAGAGATCATGCCGCTTTGTCAATGTGCACCGACGAGAGGTCATGCCGGATTTTTCCTTGAAATTCTTCAGGAATACCCGTTATGCTGCCCAAATTTCTCCAGAAATTGGGGTTGCTCGTCCGTCACATAAATGCTTTGGTTTTGTTTAGGTACTATTGCCTATTATTAATTTTGAACCAATACATTTGGTGTATTTTTGGATGATGTGTCCATAGGTTCCCCCGAGGTCTAGATTGCGTGAAATAAAGGATTAGCCTTTCCCAACCGTTTATAGGACTTAAAAGCCACCAATTTCTACTTGAAGATTAATAAGTGTTGCACGAGTCCATCTCCTTTCCCGTTCTTCCCTCTCCCATACCTTCTCAAAGTTATCTATCCTCCGTCTATACTTGCTCTTACTTCTTCACCTCCGCAAGGCTACGGCAAGTTGGGTGTATGCTCTCGTTCCCGGCGCTCATTGGTCCATATTCCCGAGGCAGAAGCAGTTCAAGTGCCCGAGCGGACGTTCATCTGATTCAGAATCCAAGATGCTCGGTGCAGAGAAGATTATGGCCCACCAATTTGGAAGTTCATATCCCTTGGGTCAGCAGAGTGCAAATGGTGTGTCCATTGAAAAGTTGCGGGCTACCCTTGAAGCTGTTTTTCCTCACAAGCGGAAGGCCCGATTACTTGCTCAGATTACGAAAGCTAAGGAGAGATGGCATGTGAAGGACAAAAAGATCGAGAAGGGTCCTCACCGCACCGATGGAAACGATGCTCTTCCATCCATCCAATGTTGAAGAAGTCAATCAGTCCTCGTAGGATCTAGAATGTCCACTGTCGGACATGAGTCTGTCAAGTCCAAGTTGGACCGGTTTTTTGCTTTACAGTGATAAAATCTTTGTTTCTATTCTTGCTAGACTAGAGACATCACTAGCACACCTACATTACACTCGATTGAAATGGTCTTATTCCAATTGATCACTTGTGCTGCTCACCGACTAAATGCTTTGTAATGACTAATGTTTGAATCGATCAGAGTGAGAAAATCGGCTGATATCCTTCCCAAAGTGGGGGCTCACCAACTCCCCATCTTGCATCTCCTGTGCTCACACCTCTTTCATCATCCTCGTCGTCTCGTTGCTCGATGAATTTGCACGGATCTTTCTCAGAGTAAACTTAAGAAAGCCAATGAAGGCTCAATCTCGTTCAGACTATCCGGTAGGGGCTGCAGTTGAAACCTTTCACCCATAGGAAAGCCATTACCTTACCCTCACTAAATCATACCCCTTCATTTCAAGATCGGCATATTTGAAACCCGTTTAACCATCTCAAGAAGAAGAGGGACTATCCTTGAGACTCCCGTGATTCAAAGAAAGATTGACCGTCTCCAAGTTCAAAGAATGGCGGAAAGCAATGATCCATCCTGGGGACTAGCTGAAATTCTCCTCTCAAAACAAAAATCGAAAAAAGGAGAGACAAAAATAAAAAACGAAAGAAAAGAAAGAAAGAGAGCCTAGTCCCCGGCAATTCTCTCGAAAGCAAAAGTCAAAAGATCTGGTCGTTACTCAAGAGGAGTCTCAGAGTGAATAAAGAGACAGCACGGATGTCCCTCAACCACTACCTCAACCAACTCCGGCCATCCTCTCGATTTTAGAGGATATTCCCACTACCTTGACCAATCCCAAGCCGTCCTCTCGATTTTAGAGGACACTCCCATTACCCTTACCCTTGCCTTTGGCCAAAGCCAAGATTGACCTCTCATTCTTAGAGGCAAATCAATTCCCTCACCTTAGAAACCCTAAACACATCCCTGCAAGCCAACCTCTCATCTTTAGAGGTTCAGTTAGTAAAAGGCCCGGCCGACCTCTCATCCTAAGAGGTCATGATATCTTAAATCACCCGAAGACCGATCGAAATCCTAAAGTCCAGCCGCAGTTTCTATCGGATAGCAGTTTCATTCCTATATAGTCGAGATCTAAATCAGATTATTGCTTAAAGCGGAGCCAAATCCATCTCGGCTCAAAGGACCATCAAGAGAAGATTGTGCAAATTCCCTCCATTCGTTCGATGTTTCGTGTGAACATATTTCATTTCTCCTTCGCAAACACTTGCCGTGAACGTCCCACTGGGGCTTCACATCTCTGTCTCCCATCGACACTCCAAGAGGACATATTCTTTCAATTATCAAAATTCTCAAAGGTCCTCAGATCCTCGAATTCCAACGTTCATTCTTTTCATTCGGGATAAGCCCGAACTACGGTGACCTGAGCTCCTCCCAAGGTGGGGAACGTAGGCAACCATCACTGGTTCGGTCAAAATCACAAACAAATCTCAGAAAATCTGGCCTCAGCTAGGGCCGTTCCCATACACTTTCCATCCTTCGGAGTTTGATTCTCGATATCAGTGGGCTTTCTCCTCAGGATTGATTGGAATATTTGTTCATATCAGCTTTGGCGGTTGAATAACCCGAACATCAATAAAGGGTTTTAAGCAGCTTTGTGATCATCACGAATAAGACAAGTTTTCAAGTGTCTCGACAAGTCTTCCCTTTCTACATCATAGGAAGATAGAGCTAAACACTGTTTCGGTCAGCAGGGGCTTTCATACCCTTTTCCACACCTTGTGATGCTTATACTCTCCCAAAAGAGTTAAACCCAAAAGCGAGTATGTCATACACAGATTCAGGATCTATTCCCACCTTCGAAAGATGTGACCCTGCACACATACATTTTCCGAGTCTTGTCCAGCGACTGATTGACTACGGTTTGAAATGATGAGTTGCCTCCTCGGCCACAAGATGACTCTGTCTGCGATGAAGTTGCATGGAATTTCCTCAAGCTGGGGCTTTGGTTAAGGTATCCCTCCGGCTCTCCTTACCAGATTCCCTCCAGGTTTACTTTACATTGTCAACTGGGGCTTCACCAAGCCGGGATCATCCTCTGCACGTTCTCTGCTGCTTGCTGTCTCAGACGCGTGATACACTTTGTCCTCAACAGCAATGGACCTGCTGCAACTAGTACCCCCGGGAGCATCCCCAACTTGCCTAGCTGCGCCATATCATTTCCCTGTCTCGTGTGAGAGGGTCCACCTCATTGTAAACACTTTCGTCCCATACACGATAGAGCAACTGATACAGACATATCCGCTTGTCAAGCCGTGCAAAATCCCCACTTCCCTTCCTCTTCTCCCCAGCTGAGATGGACTTGTGCAACAAAAGATTAATAATGCATAAGCAAAAAGTCGAATAAAGTGCTAGGTGCCTAGAGTGTTGTGTTTTTCCCCCGCAGGGCACAATAATCAGGTGATCATAATTTGATCGTGAGGACTGCCCCTCGAATCACAATCATGGACAGGGATTTCAAATCCTGCAGGTGGCAGACCCCACTTTTATTATCTTCGTAAGGCGCGGACTCACCAGCATCATCTGAAAGAGCCTCAGCTGCCCAGTCTCCAAGCAATGCTTGTCAAAAAGAGATCCAACTGCTCAGTCCCTAAGCAATGCCCGTCAAAGAAAAGAGCCCCAGCTGCCCCAGAATCCAGGCAATAATGCTCACCAGCCTCAACGACTTTAAGGCATGTTCCGCACAGCGAGTTATCTTTACCAAGAGCCCGTTCCCGTGGGCATTTTCGTCGAACCCGTTCCGTGGGCGGATCATTACAAGAGCCCGTTCCGGGCGGTTTTTCGCCAGAGCCCGTTCCCTACGGGGCGTATCATTACCCGCAGCCCGTTCCCGAGGGCGGATTTTCGCCGAGCCCGTTCCCATGGGCAAATTTTCAGTCAGAGCCCGTTCTCATGGGAAGATATTCGTTCACAAGTCCGTTCTCATGAGCACACCCTGCATCAAGGCATGTATGCACTAACACTTTGAAAACTCTTTGGCAAAGACCGTCCCGTGAATGGCCACCCAACAGAATCAATGGTAGCATGAGACCTAGACGTGCTACCTCCCGACAACGATTCTGACTAAGCCTCCAACAACTACATCTACCCCCGCAGGTACAATGATCAACGGAGCTGCACCGAATCTCAAAGATTGCCACTCAAAGCAAAACCGAGACAAAGAGTCCATGTTTATTTGAATCTCCCCAGCAGTGCGCATCAGGATCAGTGACCCCTCCGCCAAGGCACCAACAAGTGTCCGATCCCTAGCAAGCAAAATCCCCGACTTACCAAGCAAAGCTTAATACACGTAAGTCAACCGTCAACGTAAGACCGCCGCACTCCTAACAGCCTACACTTATCCCGACGGTAGCACAAGTCGAGAGTCGACACCCTTGAGTCAGATGATGGCACGAGACCCTCAGCCGCAATCATCGTCCGTAGCATCAATCCAGGCGGCAACGGGTAAACCTGCACAGTATGAAAGTATATCTTAGTCAACTACTTTTCTAAAAAGCATTAGCAAATCGCGGGTGACTCCCAAAGAAAAAGTCGAAATCGCGGGTGACTCCCAAAGAAAAAAGTCGAAATCGCGGGTGACTCCCAAAGAAAAAAGTCGAAATCGCGGGTGACTCCCAAAGAAAAATTCGAATTCGCGGGTGACTCCCAAAGAAAAAGTCGAAATTGCGGGTGACTCCCAAAGAAAAAAGTCGAAATCGCGGGTGACTCCCAAAGAAAAAGTCGAAATCGCGGGTGACTTCCAAAGAAAAAAGTCGAAATCGCAGGTGACTCCCAAAGAAAAAAGTCGAAATCGCGGGTGACTCCCAAAGAAAAAAAGTCGAAATCGCGGGTGACTCCCAAAGAAAAAAGTCGAAATCGCGGGTGACTCCCAAAGAAAAAATTCGAAATCGAGGGTGACTCCCAAAGAAAATGTCGAATTCGCGGGTGACTCTCAAAGAAAAAAGTCGAAATCGCGGGTGACTCCCCTAACAGTCGTGTCCTTGGGTGACTCCCCTAACAGTCGTGTCCTCGGGTGACTCCCCTAATAGTCCGAACTACGACCGGCTTGATTCCCTCCCAAGGACACGTAGGAATCCTTTCTCAAAAGGTCCAGCCATCCGATTCCCCAGATCACCGTCCAGCCCTCCGCCTTATCCCCCTGCTACTCATTGAGATTGGGTCCTTTTTATCGACAACCTCACTTTTTCCAAAAGTGACGTTGCTGAGGGGCTCTATAAGTACGCCAATCCAATTCGCAACC
Source organism: Adenophora triphylla var. japonica (assembly GCA_022495995.1). Taxonomy (NCBI): domain Eukaryota; kingdom Viridiplantae; phylum Streptophyta; class Magnoliopsida; order Asterales; family Campanulaceae; genus Adenophora; species Adenophora triphylla. The sequence goes on from JAFEMH010005809.1 coordinate 18,489, forward strand.
CTTTTAGGTGCATTTTAAATGATAAAATTTCACTAAGGGGCATTTTGGTAAATTTTCAGTCCGTTCTGAGACTTCCGAAAACATTTTATGTGTTTCTCGCGAAGGAAGTGTATTTTGGTATTTTTCCCGGACAAAAGGACCTACAAGGAATTAACTGCTTTGGACCTTTTGGGTATTAACCCGGAATGTTCCAGAATCTGATTTTGACGCCAAAAACAGTTATTGACTCCTCCAGTCGTGCGACAGCTTGAACCTTGGAAATTAGATACGTTGGGTCGTGCGATGTTATATTCCCTTTTCCCAATTTACGTATAAATGTCAATTGCTTCTCATTTTGCAAGGGGGATCACACATAGTTAACACATACAACACAGACATAACGCTCACTCTCTCTCTAATCTCTCTCTAGATGCAATTCAGGCTCCTCCCTCCAATCGTCTCCTTCTTCACCAAATCCCTCAACCTTCTTCACCAAATCCCTCAACTTAGCCTCACCAATCTCCGGCCAAGCTTCCCAACCGTCTCCCTCACCAAACAATCACCAGAAAACCCATCACCAATCCTCCCTCTCTACCCAAATTCACGACCCAACTCCTACCCTTCGTTCCTTACCGATCTAAATCCACTCCTCACCGATTCCTCTCCCCTTCCCCAGTCACGGCAACGACCAAGCGTCCCTTTTCTACACCTATTTGCCGGAACAATCTCCTCACCGGTGGAAGCTCAATCCCCAAACCGAAGACCTTCTTCTAAGAACAAACCGCTCCCCTGTTCCGCCCCCTTAAACTGTCAACCACCACCACTCTACCTCCAATTTCCGGCCACCCTAACATATTACCTCCGGCCTTGTTCCAGTCCCCGGTGTAACTCCGCTCAATTCATAACGAAGTAGGGACCAGTGTTCAGATTATCTCTCAGATCTCTCTCTGTTTCTCATACACCTGCGTATTTGGAATTGCAAAGCCGTTGATCTGGAATCTGAGCTCGTTCCGTTCCGAAGCTGATTGAAGATCCTTCCACCTAACGTGGTTGAAGGAGCGTGGACTACGAGGGTAACGAATCTCTTCCCTCACTTTTATCTCATATTTGCTATTGTGTTTGCTCCGTTGCAATTTATTTCCCGGACTTGATAATTGGACTCCGTCCGTCCTCAATTATCAAGTCCCAACTGCCATTCCTCTGTTTAAATTAGCTTAGTTGGATGCAATTGATATTCATAATGTGATTTTGTGGTATTTGTCGTTTATTGGCCAAAGGAGTGTGGGTCTCCCTATATCCATATCCCCTTGGTCAATCCATTTTGAATTCGTTAGTTTCTGAATCGTTTGGTTGTTGTTGATTGATTTAATTTGGCCTCTGTTGGATCTGATTTCAAAAGTGTAAGGTCTCTGCATATGGTTAACCTATGTCACGCGACACAATTGGACATTTGGAGTCCTGTGTCACGCGACACAAGTAGACCTCTGCAGAGACTATTATTTCATTTTTAAATGTTGATCCCTGTGTTCATATGATGTGGTATCATGGTGTTGTGATCATTTGGTGTTGCTGCAGTGTGGTTTTGTAAAACCTCTGCAGATTGCTTTGTTGTGTCACGCGACACATTTGATCCCTCAGATCCTGTGTCACGCGACACAATGAGTCCTCTGCAGCAGGTTCAATTTCAGTTGTAAGTTTTGTTCTCTTAGTTGTAAATGGGATTGTGGCCTCCCATGGCAAATGGCTTACAAATTGTAATTCCCCTTGTTGAGTAATAAAACAAAGCACTCTTATGCATTTTACACATATCTTGTTACACACATTTTACACACATATTTGGATGAATTGAATGTTGAACAATAGAAAGACTCATCTACGGACGAGGCGTGTTGGGTGAACTCTCGGTTCTTCCCAACACGTAACCTGACCCCCGAACCCATTTTCTCTTCTAAAAAGGTTTTCAATGTTTCCTTAAAAACGGCGTGACGACTCCTTCATTTTTTTCGGCGAGCGCACATTCACCAATTGAGTAAACGACCTGAACTCTCTGGCTTGTGTAGAATTTTTTTCAAGGGCGCATTTGTGAGCACAACAATAGGATGAGCTAAAAAGTAAGCTCGCAGCTTCCTCGAGGCTACGACTAATGTAACGACCCTAACCCTAGGCACCAATTTCAGTATTATATTGTATGCTTTTAAAATTTATGTTAACTTTATGTGTTCACTTATGTCTTTAATTTCTTATTTTAAAATAAGATGGTTGAGAAATAATTTTAGAATCTTAGGAATTGCTAGAGAAATTAAATAAAGTATCTTAAGGGAAAATAAAAATAGAAAATAAAAAAGTGTAAGATGAAGTTAAAATGTGTGGAATAATGAATTAGAAATGAAGGTTTAAATTAAATGTGGGATGTCTTTAATTAATAAAGGAGTCAATTTATTTTAATGGGTAGGCTTTGATTTATTTAGAAGAGGGGGGCCAATTCCCTCTTCATTCCAAATCCCTCCAAGTGTCCCCCTCTCCTCCCCTCATCTCACCCTCCTCACTCTCCCCCTCCATCATCCTCCTCATTCTCCTTCTTCTCTTTCTCTCTCAATTTCCATGGAAACCTCCATGGAAAGTATCACCTCCCTAGACTCCTAGCAAGCTCCTTTCTCCTCCATTTCCTAATCCGGGAGTACTTTTGTGATCAAGGCATCTAGGGGAGTTTATCAAGCTCAATAAATCCATAATCCATCTTCTATTCCAAAGTAAGTTATTATGACCTTTCCCTTCATTAAATGATCATGAACTCTTAATGTTGTTCTTGTTAATATGATGATGGTTTAATGCTTTAGAACTATTCTTGGAGTTGAGAATTTGGTAAATGAGATAGAACTTGATTTTGACTGTAAAGAAATGGGTGGAGATAGATTAGAAGATTTAACTTAGAATGTGGTGGAGAAATGGATAAAGATTCAAGGGGTAAATGATATAAGTGTAAATCATTTTTTTGTTACATGGGTTAGTATGAGAGGAAAAGATTGTAAGCCTTTTAAGTTCACAAAAATTGAGTGTTCTTGGGTTTAAAATTGGTTCAGCTGCAAACTTGGGAAAATCGACCTCGTGGGCGGTCGCCCATGAGGGCTGGGCGGTCGCCCATGACCTCAGCAATGGTGCCTTCAGCTTTTCTCTTTTGGGCGGTCGCCCATGGTTCCCTGGGCGGTCGCCCATGGTTCCCTGGGCGGTCGCCCATCACCTCAGGAATTATAACGCCTTTGAAACCCTCTTGGGCGGTCGCCCATGGTGACTTGGGCGGTCGCCCATGTCACCAGATCCTCCCCAGTTTCCTTTCTTGCTGATTATTACTCACAACCTAGTGGCATGACTCCAAACCGTTCTAAATTAATAGAATCTAACCAACCCGGATATGAATTAATCCTTTTTAACCTAAGTTCAAGTAGAATACCTCGGCTAGGCCATGATATCTTATTTGGTCAAAGTGGTTCAAACTTGGGAAATAGATCGTGAACCTTTATTAAGTTTATTCGAGGTTGTATAATGACTATGTAAGAATGGGTTATAATACATAGTGGCCTTACTTACCCTATCCTTGGTGATTAGTTAGAATAGTGCAGAACCCATAGGTTTCACTATTTCGTTAATTGAAGATGAGCATGTATCGCCTTGTGGCATTATTATCCCAAATTGTTGAATTATTGAATTTGGTAGATACCTTAATATCCTAAGTATGGATTATTTGGCAAGCTGTTGTGTTGTATCCCAAGTGTGGATTATTTGATCTTGTTATATTGCGTCCCGATGTGGATTATTTGGTATATGATTATATTGTATCCCGGTGTGGATTATGTGGTTATATGGATACCTTACTTGAATTTATATTCGTTAATGGTATTATGCATAGTGTATTACATGAACTGTTGCACTATAGTATGGATATAACATGAGTATATTTTACCATGTTGTTATATGATTATCCCTTTTGTGGATTATTTCAAGTATCTATTATGTGCTTGAACGTGTTGATATTCGGGAGTATAATGGAATTCAATCAATTATTGATTTGTTCTATAAGTGATTGAAGGTTCATTATACCTGGGACCGTCCCCCTCTGTGGCCACATAGTGGGCTGTGCAAGCTACTGTATTGAGCAATAAGGAGCCTTTACATACTGCTGCGATTTGGTGTACCGGTGGAATGCTCTGTATGAAGCCAAGCTTTACAGTAGCGGCGATAGTATATGATACTCTAAATTAGGGGTCATATATGTATCCCGTTTTCTTATATGGATCTCTGGGGTATGAGACCTATAAGCGGTGAATGTGCATGGAGGCAGTTCACCAAAGAGTGGAGTTTTACTCCCACGTTGTACGACTTATTGTTCAGACGGGAAAGGTAAAATGAGGTAACGTAAGGTGTTTACCACTTTAATAATGTGTTATGTGAAACCATGCTATGTGTTGCATCTTACTTGGCATATTGCTGCATTCATAATAGCTTGCTGAGATTTATTCTCACCCCTCTCCCTTTAATGTTTTAGATTCCGAGACAGGTGACCCGAACCAGTGAGGCCGGGGATATCATTGTGGACTTTTGCTTTTGGGGCTTGTCAGGTTAAGTATAGGAGTTGGTTATTAGGAGTAATTATTAAGTATTCCACTTTTATAATTTGTATGGAAAACACCTTTGTTAAACAATGTTAATCAGGGTTTTTGTGTAATTGATCAGATTTCGGTTTATTAAAGTTGTGGTTGGATTTCCTCCAAGTAGAGATATTATCAATTGATTTTAATTTAGAAGTTTGAAAAGTGGTTTTCTTTTAAAGGCAAATAAATGTTTTAAAAACTAAGATGGGTTTTCTTAGATTGAGCCTCTCCAGCTCGGGACACGCGTTAGGTTCCGGGTCTGGGGTGCTCACAACTAAGGCATACGAGACTTTCTCTGCGTTGTAATATCTGCCTTCAACATCTGATAGGGCTTTGCTAACATAGTACATGGGCTTTTGAAGCCCCTCCTCTTCTCGAACTAAGACCGCTGCAACTGAGTGATCACCCACAGACAAATATACAAACAAAGTCTCTCCAGTAGTCGGGCTGCTCAATAGAGGTGGAGTAGCGAGATACTCCTTGAGTTGTTTGAACGACGAATGACATTCGGTCGTCCATTCAAAGTTTTTTGCCCCCCTCAGTGATTTGAAGAAGGGGAGAGATCTTTCAGCCGACTTGGCTATGAAGCGGCCCAGTGCTGCTACCCTACCGTTAAGTCCCTGCATCTCCTATCCCTGTGAGAGGGTGACCTCACTGATTGAATTGGCGACCTGCACCTTTCCTCTCTAATAGGCGACGTGCACCTATCATCTCTAAGCGGCGACCTGCGCCTATCCTCTCTGAGTGGCGACCTGCGCCTATCACCTCTGTGGGACTGCGACCTTTGCGCCCTGGCAGGTGATCCGCGTAAGCTTCGACTAGCTTCTAGTTGTCGTCTTAGATCTGACTAGGCTTCCTGCTCCCTATTCCTGTTGAGGCTAGCTCTCAGATCGTCACTCGAAACATGAATAGGGGATTGAGACCGCTGCACTACCCTGCGCTCGACACTTTGGCCCACACTCTCATTTGGCCTAGCACTTCTAGTAGGATGCCTGTTAGAAACATGGGAGGGAGCCACCCTCTCTGACCTTCTGTCAGCCTGCTCTGCCTCCTCCATTGCTATCAGCTCGGCCAATATTTGAGCTCTTTCCAGCAGCATCTCTTTTCTGCTAAGGTGGTTAGCTGAGGGACCAACCTTGTCGCCTGCAGCCATTCGCCCTGTTTGACGCTTGGGTGGCGGCTGCATTTCCTGTCAGTCCATGGGCCGTTTGTCCCTCCTACCATCAGGAAGTCCTCGGCCATCAGCCACGCTGTTGGAATGCGTCGCCCTAGCATGATGACGAGGTGGAGGGGGAGGAGGAAAATTAGCGTTTCTCGCATTGGCATTAACATTGGTGTTTCCCTCTTTAGGTTCATCTGAAGTGTCAGAAACATGTCCGTCCGCTGTCACCATGGTTGTGGGTTGAAAAGGAACTTCGAGGTCAATAATGCACGTTTCCCGGCAATGGAACCAAACTGATGCCGTAGGAAATGTGCTTATCAATCTTCGTCCACGTGGCAGGACCAATCACTTGACTCTTTGACCTGAAATCAGAACCCACGACTAGCCAGATTTGCCTTCGACTTAGACCCTCGGGCGTGAGAGTAGGTATGTATGTTTGGAGAGCAAATAATGTATTGAACAAAGATATTCAAATAATAAAATTGCAGTTACCTCAAAACTGTTGTCGTGATTATGTATTTATAGTTGCTTTCATGAGGGCAGTTATTTTTGGTAGGACTACATGAGCTCCATGATTTGAGGGACGATTACATGTCATGAGAACGTGCCCTGAATGGCTTCTCATTTGTAGGGAACCAGTTATGGAAAGAACTGAAGCACGTACGCCTGTAATCGTTAGGTCGACGTTTGCTTGGAAGGTCGAGGTCGCCATTTGAGGTTGGGTCGACCTAACTGACGGGTAGGGCTGGACCGTACCCGAAATGGAACCTGGATCATAAGGTCGGACTAAGTTAGGTCGGGATAGTAGGTCGGACAATGAACTTAAGTCGACTGATCAATAAGATGGGCCTTGTGCCATGTAATAATTGGGCCTAGCCCACTGAGAATGTGGAGGCAATAATTGCTTGAGGACTGGGCTTCACTTGCTTGGCCCAGCTCGACACTTTTGGTATGTTCAGGATTAATTCGTCCTTCCATTAGTGAGCCGTTTGTGTTGACGTTAAATAAGTCGAGTTTGCATTTGAATGTCCAATTTAACATGACGTGGTGCTAACTAGGACATTATATGGTCCACTCAATGGCACAATGCAAACGGGAAAGGCAAAAGGCTCATACGCGTTTTAAGCCCTAGAATCGATTAGCCCTAAAACTGAATTCGCTAGAGTGAATTTGAGAAGGGGCGAAGGCGACGAAGACGACGAAAGTTAAAGATTCGAGCTTAGGGTTTCGTTTTTAAGGTAATTGTCACAAATCCTCTCTGTCCCTCTCAATTTCTCAATTACTGAATTTATTGCATATATGTTGTTGCGTTACCTCACGCTGGTACTTAATCTCTCCTTTTTTACCTTAAAAAGTTGAAACATATTTGGTTGAACTGAGAAGAACAAATTTGGTTGAACCAAATCGTTCAGATCCCTTAAACTCATATGTGTTTTAGTAATCAATGGAAAAACTTTAGGCCTTAAAACTTAGCTAATCAATGGATATGATAATCAGAATTCACATAACAAAATTGAAAAAAAAAATTCAAGGAAGGACTATGCTCAGCTTATTCTGTTATGTCGAAAGAAGACGATACCATAGAAAATTTATGACCAAAATTATCATACATATTTATTGTTTCCGAAGGTATCTTGACGGTTGCTCTAGAAGTAGATGATTTCCAAAATAAGATCATGTGATTGCCTAGAAACTTCATTAGTTAATACTCCCTCCGTCCCAAATTGAGTGTCCAAAAAGATATTTAAATTTGTTCTTGATCAAGACCAATTTTGAAAAAAAATTGAATATTCATTTTGAGACGGAAGTAGGAATTTGTATGAACTTTAAATAAAAACATGAATCATATATATATATATATATATATATATATATATATATATATATATATATATATATATATATATATATATATATATATATATATATATATATATATATATATATATCATGGTGTATATGTATTACATTATAATTTTCTATTATTTCTCTCTTTGTTCTCATGCTTGTTTCTTCTTAATATTGTTTTTATTATAGTATGGATGATCATGATACTTATTGCAATATGGATGAACCAGTTTTGATTCAAGAAGAACCTGAGGTCTTGAGTTTGGCTAATCCAGATTTGACGCAAAATGATGAGAATGTGACTAATCATAAGGAGGTTGAGGCAGATATATTGAATGGGAATCCTAATAATGGTGAGGGAGATAATTTGAATGTCAATGAAAATGATAAATGGTGGGTTGATAATGAATATTTGATTGATAACCTTGTTTTTTTTTTTTTTTTTTTTTTTTTTTTTTTTTTTGAGTCAATTTACTAATAAGTCCCTCAATTCACTAGAAATTCCCTTAAAATCCCCCCCCCCAGAGGCGCCTAATATTAACTAGGGAGGGATAATCATCCACTCTAACCACGGGGGGGAGTCGAACCCAGGACCTCCGTGTTGGTGTCCCAGTGCTCTGGCCATCAGGTCAAGTCCTGATGGTTTGATTGATAACCTTGTTACTCATACACTTGGTGGGAATAATGATGGAGATGAAAGTAATGATAGTTTAGGAGATATAGATTACATGACTGATGATGATGGAAATAATGATGGAGATGAAAATACTTATTATGCTCTTTTTAATGTTTGGTAACTAATGAATGTTTTTGTTAACAATTAAAGAGGTGAGTAGATGACAGTGAGTGATGGTTTTTATGGATGGGGGTCGAGTTTTTGTGGCTGACTTACAGAGGTTTTACTTGTAAAACTTAAGAAAATTCTCAAGCAGTTTAATGCATTAAGGATGTTCCATTTTTTTTTTAACATTTTTGTTTGCTGTGTTTTGTTTGATTGGTTGTCATGTTTAATTGTTTGATTAATTAGTACTACTAAGAACAAATATGATTTTTTTTACATTCATTTTGGGTCGGAGGGAGTAATTACTTAAAGGGTTACATGTATGTTCGGATGGATGTCTTGTGTTAGAAATGCCATTGTTGGCCCTATCTTATCTGCATGCAACAAGATACACACATAATTCAATCACACAATTTTAAAGTATTAACATCAAAAATGGGAAAGAATAAAAAACTATATATTCAGGTATATATTTAAATTGAAGAATATACAATGAAGATAAACTTCTCAAAAATGGTGCTGGTTTCAGGTACAGGTATAGGTTTTTAATTATTATTAAAATAGGTGAAGAAATTCCAAAAATGGTGTTGGTTCCAACCTTGTGTTGTATTCTCTCCATCCCAAAATAATATTTCTATTTTTTGACGTTTTCCTACGTCCCAAAAAGATGTTCCTATTTTTTTGCCGAACTTTAAAAAATAATTATAGGTTGATTTAATGATTAAAAAATGTGGAAAAATTATTTTGAAACGGACGGTGTATTCCACAAATGGTGAGCATTGTGTTTTTAAGCGTTGAACACACATCAAATTCCAACTCAGCTACTTATGCTGTTGTAATATCCTAGTCAGCAAACATCTGATCCCAACTCAAATACACTTAACAGCAATATAAACAAATGATTGACAAAAGACCAATTAATTCTAAAATGGGCAAGTTGATTAGTTGAAGGACGAGAAGGTAAAAAATAATTAGTTTGCGGATGAAAAGGTAAAATTAAAAAATTCAAGGACAAAAAGGTACTTTACTCTAAAATTGATTCTTACACCAAACTAATGGTGATTGTGAATTCTATCAATTTAACTAACCGGGAAAAGGGAATGAAGTTAGGGTTAAGATTAAAATAAGAGATTTAGAACATACTCCCTCCGTCCCACCGATCTTAGGAATTTTTGAAATGGCACAGAGATTAAGGAAAAGGTAAATGTTGTGAGTGTAATTTAAAAATAGGAGAGAGAATGAGTGGAGGAAATAGTAAATTATAATGGTGTTGTGAGTATTAAAATAATGTAGGAGAGAGAATGAGTGGAGAGAATATGATGCAGGAGGAGACCCAAGCGGCCGCCCCACGAAGAATCCGGCGAACGCCTCAGACGGAGGTAACGAGGAGGGACTTTCCGGCTTTGAGGCGGGCGCTTCATTCCACTTCAAGCGTGCGCCTCACGGTGATCCAAGCAGGGCCAAGGCTTCGACGATCCAGGCGGGCGCTTCAAGGAAGAATTTGACGGGCCTGTGGTTTAATTGTTCCGATTTGTTTCAAGTTGCTGAATGAGGAATCCATGAGGAGTATTTAATTGATTTCCTAATTTCGTTTAATTTCAATTTTGCTGAATATTTGGTATCTTAATTAGGGGTAATTTAGTCCTTGGTTTTATTAGTTGGTTTTAGGGTTTGAGGAGTATTTAAACACTTTTAGTTCTTTGTAAAACTCAGCTTTTGATTAATTGAATTTCAAAGAGTTTTCTCTTTATTCCTGGTGGTTTCCAAATTACTGCTGGTGGATTTCAGTATTGTGTTTGAGGATCCTTCGCTTGAAGGGTTCTTGTGATTAATGCGCTAATCACGAAATTTATCCGGCTTCCGTGCTGCGTCAGAATAGTGATTTAAGATTTCCATTTTGGGAATTCTTAAGATTAGTGGGACACCCAAAATGAAAAGTTTTCTTAAGATCGGTGGGACGGAGGGAGTATATGAAAATGGGAAACCCAGAACATTGAATATGAGAAAGCAACTACAAAGGAAGAGATTTCCAGAAAATAGTCACCATTGCATACACTCACACACACCTCTATCTCCTCTCTGTTGTCGGCGAGACTCTGGTGATATAAAACATGGCCGGAGATGAGGGAGATGTTGACCGGGGAAGAGGGAGATGTTGAAAGGCTAGATCTCGGAGTAAATCAGAGGAAAACAAACCAGATCTGCTGGATCTATTATTAAAGAGAATATGTGAAGAGATGAAATGTAGTTTATGGTTGTGTGTGCTTTTCTTTTCATTAAGATGAAATTTGGGTTTATAATAATGGGATAGAGTATGGGTTTTGGTGCAGATTGGGTCTTTGGTTGATAGCATTTTTTATGCTCCATTGCTCGCCTCGGATTCTTTGCGATTACATACCCACTTCGGTAAGTTGGTTTTAAATCCCTTTTCCTTTTTACCGCTTAAGTTATATTCAACTGTTAAGATTTGTGTCAATGGATTTTCGAATAAGACTAGCATCAAGATTGGATTTGTGGTGGGAAACGACGAGCCCAGTCCCAATGCTGCCATGTGCGTTGGTGGTTTCCTATCAGAGTTTGTCTTCATATATGGGGAAGCCTGATTATTTTAATAAAAGTAATACTCAAAATCTTAGAACCTTATTTGAATATTGCATTTGATCTCTTTAAGCCTAAGAGCATCTCCAATATGCACCAAATGTTACTTCAAATCATCAAAAACACCACTATTCCTCCTTCCAATGTGCATCAAATTTTGCTTCAAATTTGATGTAAGTGAATAATGTAGCATCAAATTTGGTGCAACACTATTCACTTGCATCAAATTTGAAGCAAGACTTTCGTCTTTACATTTTGGTCCCTCCAATTTTAAAAAGTGCACATATTTAATAAGAAATTAAAATATATTTTCGTTATTTATGAATCGTGCATGATTTTCTAGTAATTTATGAATAATAAATTTTATTATCTATTGTTTAAATTTTAATTACATATTTATAAAGTATAATTATATTTAATAAAAATTATTTAAATAGTCTTTTAAATTAAAATATATTTTTTAATAATGTTTTCCATTATAATAAAAGTAGAGGGGTGGATATGTAAAACATCTTAACTTTAAGTATTGTTTGTGAAATAATGGAAAAAATAGAGGATGAGATGTCCAAGAGAATATTCCTTTTTGATGTAGGATTTGAAGCAAACATTGGAGGGTTTTGTTTTTTGATGCAAAATTTGAAGTAAGTTTACTTCAAATTTGATGCAATACATTGGAGATGCTCTAAGTAGTTCACATCAGCAGTTTCACAACACTAGTATTTCTGCCCTTTGTTTGACATGTTAACATAGCCGTAGGATTGTTTTTTATATATAAATTTATTTTTTCTGAGTCAATAGGAAAAACTTTTTGAATTGTTATCAATCTAATACAAACAAAAATAAAAAATCAGCATGACATTCAAATACTCTCTAAACTAAGTTAAAGGTTATAACATTTAAGCTATAGTTGAACAAATAACAATCAAAAGAGGAAAAAGTGCCTCAATTTAAAATTGAAAGTTTCAACTTGAGCAAAATATAATTAATTGAATAAAAAGAGTATCTTCATATGGTTATCTGCATAGCATCATCCATAAATCTTGTAAACCCTAACTTTCACAAAATTTAAAATGTTCATTGACTTTGATTTACACAACACCAGCAGTTAAATATTTTGACAACATAACCACCAGCCTATTGTTATTGAATGGAATGAGTATCTTCATATTATTATTTTGACAACATAGCCACCGGTCAAATCACAAAATTAGCTCCAAACACAACAACACATACACTTTCAAATTGAAAACTTCCAGCTTAAGATTTCAACCAACAAACCTTAACATATACTCTCTCCGTCCCAAAAAGATAGTCTCATTTGACTATTCAAACTTTTTAATGATATTTATTCTATCCTTAATCACCCTTATTCAAATTTTAACTCACACTAACTAAAATTGTCGCAAGGCACCCTTAACATTTTGTTGTATAATTTTATCTTATTTTTTTGAAAAGGCACCCTTAACATTTTGTTGTATAAAATGACTACGGTGAAGGTAGTTAGCTTCCAGGAAACACAATGTGTTGTTTTTTTATATTTTAGAAATGACAATGTTGGAAGTTCATAGAATTTTAGAAAGTGAACAATCTTTTTTTTGAGACAAACAACATCAAATCATATCACCCCAATGACTCAACTTTTCGAGACAACTTTTTAGAATTTTTTCCTGCTAAATTCCGTTCTAATCTCATAAAAAGCCACTCAACAAATTTGACCAACTCCTGTACCATCCACAGTTGGGTCTTGCTCAACAACTTCATAAGCATAGGCATAACGATGATTACCACCACCAAAATCGGAGACCCTTGAAAGTACAAAAGTGGGTGTTGAAGATTGGAAAACTGCTAACTGATTAGAACGTTGTGGCCGAATCAACTTGAGAAATCTGGGGAGAGCGGGGAGAAATGGGGAAGAGAATGAAATGCTTAGCAGTTGTCGGATAAGAAGAGTAAATGATAGGATAGATAAGTAACCACCGGGGAGTTAGAAGATTGTCTTTTTTTTCAACATTAAATCCCAACCACTCTGTCTTTTCTAAAACCAAATTTCCAATCACTCATTATTATTATTATGTGGTAGTTATTCTTGATATCTATTGTAATATAGATAAGATTATATATACCCCTCCGTCTCATAACAAATGTTGAATTTGACTTATCAACGTTTTCAAGTAGTTATGTTTCCTTATTTAGAAACGCGACATTTATTTTGGGATGGACCAAAAGGGAAAGTGCAACATTTATTATGGGACGGAGAGAGTATATTTAATTCAAATGCTTAAGCTAACCTGAGTATTAAAAACAGGGATTTTTGTTGTACAAATCTGTTCAAGCAGCAAATAAAGAGGCTGAGGAACAAGATAAGAGGGATGGCTATCTTTAGTGTCGATTGCAGCATAGGCTGCTAGTTCCTGAACGCAGATTTCTTGTCTGTCTTGATTTATGATCTTGTATAACCTATTATATGTTACTTAAATTTGTTTCTTGCTTCTTCAGGCAAGCTGTATGCATATACTTTGTTGTATAAAAAGCAATTTGATAGCCTTGGTTCTTGTTATGTAAATCACATGCCTTTATTTAATTCATGAAAATCTTAGCATGAGATTCTCCAGGCCAACTTTTGCGTGATAACTTCCTGTATTCATTCATTTCCGTTTATTGATTTTTCTGAGTTGAATTTGGACAAACTTTGCATTAGATTAGCAATACTCATATGAGTTTATTTGTACCTATAAGGTGATATCTTCCCCTACTCCCCTCTTCTTCTAAAGAAAATTCATTTTGGTGGATTAAGTGAATTGAGTACGATTGTCCTTGGTATTTCCATAATGATGAATGACCCATCTCTTGTGGGGTAATGGAATTTTTATTGCCCTTCTGGTCCTGAATCACGTTTGATACGAACCCAAGAGACTGGGAGATTCATTTCCATCCTAGTAGGAAAATAGTGAAAGAAACTCTGTAGGTGATTCTATGTGTATCTGATACTGCTTATATTGTTGTAATTGTTACTTAAATTTAGCAGAAATGATTCAACAGTTGCTGGTGAGAAGATTTAGACAAGTCAAGACTCTCAAAATAGATCGAAGGTACTTTATTCATCAAGTTGAACTGTCATACTGTGTTTGTCTATTAACGGAATCTCCCCCCCCCCCCACCCCCAAAACCAAATTAGTCTTAATGCCAACCACAAGCTCCCTGTTACGGACAAGAAAAATTGATTAGGAATGCAGTATTCGCGGCATCAACAAAATTGATTATTAGTGTTGCATGAAGTGATGAAGGATAAAAGCATCCATATACCCTGTCTTTGTTTTCAACTTCTATGTTGCTTATTTATATCACCCCTCTCTCGCTCTTGCGACTTGTCCACAATCTTTGGTCCCCTTGTTTACCAGCAATGAAGTGAAGAACAGTTCGCGATGCAAGACGGATAGCAGAGCCCAGGATGCTGCTGTCATTGTTGGTAATGTTAAGTTCTTGATCCCATTTATTTGTAGTCTATTGATAAAGTTCCTGCACAAACTGCATGCATGTAGTAATTGCAATTTCACAGCAATAAAAGTTGTACTGATATCTTCCTCTAGCACTCGCCACACAAGAAAACGCTGCAGTTTTGACTTAAAGAAGTCGTGAAATTTGAGGGTAAAAGCTTCATATGTTGGTAAAATTTATGTCCATATAAAACAACAAAATGAAACACGAGCATCCGAACATAAGGTACTGATATATGTACTAATAGACAAGAATTAGCAATAGGGACGAAGAGTAATGCCATGGAAGAGAAAGAGAGAATATGACTTGTAATTACAATGACTCAACGTAAGTAATGCATTGTTGTAGTCTCACTATTTATAATGTATATCAGTCTTATCTAGGGTGTATAGATTTATACAAACTAAGAAAAGGATAAGGCAAATAATAAACTATCTATATTCTAGCAACTATCTATATTCTAGCTAACATGCACTGAATATATCTAAACTATAGCTAGTACATGTATTTACTGAATCCTTAGGCAAGGACTGTGCATGTATGATCCTAAGAGGCCATCATTTATGTATCACTTACACCCTCCTGTGATGTACACGATTTTTCCCCTTTTGGGCCGCCGGACAAAAATGACCCTTTTGTTTTGGAAGTTTTTTAAATCATCATCGGACTTTGAAAAATCTATGGAGTCGCCAGGCCATTTTAGTTAAAGGGGCCAAAACTTTGAAAAAATGCCCAAAATTAGAGAAATGAGTCCAGAGGTCACGTTACACTCTGGGATGGACGTTTGATGTGCACCCGGAATGCCTCGTATGACGAGTCTTCCAAACTTGAAACTTTTTGTGTGTGTGTGTGTATGTTTTGAAAAAGATATTGAATTAAAGGATTTTCTAGAAATAACAGAAATACAAAGGACTGAACTAACTGGAAAACAGTGACTAAACTGAAAAATAACAGAAATCGAAAAACTGTTTGCAGTTGACAATGTCATCCGCTTGGATGAGATCGTAGTGCAATCTTATCCGCGCGGACTAACCCGCAGTTTCAATATTTTTTTACAGTTTCCTAATCAGTCACTGTAATTTTCAGAAATTTAACTGGATTTACAGGACTTAACTGGAAATGTAACTGAAAACAGAAAACAAATGAAATGTTTGGATTTTGGCATCCATGCTTGTCCTCTCTTTCCCTAGACTTTGATTAGTGGTCATAACTGATGAATCCACTTAATCAAGCCATCCCAGGGGTACATTAGGACTTTGCAAGCATTTCATTTGCTAGGGAAAAAAGGAGAGGGGAATTTGACTTGAATGTAAATTGATGAACAAGGAATAGGTCAAGATGTATCAACTTTTAGAGGAAGATCTCTAAGGTGGTCACAAGAAGGACCATCCTTGAGATCTATACTCAAGTGTATCTCATACATCTTGTGTGACCTAAAATATATGTAAGTCTTAAGGATGTTCATCAATGGAAATGGTTCCAAGGTGAACATCTTAAACTATGGGGGGGGGGACATTTACAACAAAGTAAGTAATATGGACCATTTAAAGTGGTCATCTATGGAGATTGACTCCAAGATGACT
The DNA here is from genome assembly GCA_022495995.1 of Adenophora triphylla var. japonica. Taxonomy (NCBI): domain Eukaryota; kingdom Viridiplantae; phylum Streptophyta; class Magnoliopsida; order Asterales; family Campanulaceae; genus Adenophora; species Adenophora triphylla. The sequence continues at coordinate 34,581 of JAFEMH010005809.1, forward strand.
ATACTTTAGGTCAAGAGAACAAGTAAGAACTAGTTAATGTTAAGAGACATGGAAGTAAAAATATGGACCATTTAGAAGTGATTCCTATGGAGATTGACTCCAAGATGACCATCTTCTAGGTCAAGTGAGCAAGTAACAAGTAGAGACTAGTTAATGTAAAAGGGGACAAGGGAAATTCATAATAAAAATATGAATCCTTGTAAAGAATCATCCATGAAGATGAATTCCATGGAGATCCTCTTGGATCCTAGGACAAAGGGGGAGGGGAGATGACAACAAAGTAAATAAACAAGGCTACATCATTTATATATGAAATGTATGCATGAATGAAGGAGATTTGAGTAAGGGGTGTGAGGGTTTACCAATGTTTCTTGGGTTGGTGTTTAGGGTTTGAGAGATTTCAAGGCTTAGAAATGGTTTGGTAGTGAATTTGAGGCTGAATTTGGTGTTGAATTGGAGTTGTGGGAGTGTTTAAGTAGAGCCGTCAAGTTGGGACGGTCCCGTCGGGACGTCCCGTCCTGCAATAGATTTGGGACGGGATGGGACAGAGTATTTTAGTCCCGTTCCGTTTCGTTCCGTCCCGTCTCATCCCGTTTCCGTCGCGGGACAACATGGTGCGGTCCCGCCCGTCCCGTTCCCGTCCCGCATATCTCAAGCCGTATGATGATTTTTCAACAATTGTATTTATTTGCCATGTTAGCTGTCAGTATTGACTCTTGCAAAGAAAAATATTATACTGAGTTGCATCACATCCCAAGTAACCTTTAGGTTAAGAACCTTTGTCAAAAGGTAAAAAGACAACATAATTTCGTTCCGTCCCATCTCGTATTCCCGAATTGACAACTCTAAAGGTAGGATTTATCAGTTGAAGCTATTTTGTGACAAAGATTACCCAGAGAAGGCTCCAAGTGTTCGTTTCCACTCTCGGATCAACATGACCTGTGTCAACCATGAAACTGGTGTGGTATGAAGTTATCCTTGTAGTGTTTTGTTTTCTTTTTTTGGTTACACATGTTTTTTTTTTTTTTTACTTTGAGTGCTTGAAAATGGTTTTCTTTCTAGTGATGCATGTTGAACTTTTGGTTTCTGTGTTTTTACTGGATTGATATGCCTGCTGTTGGATTACTACCTGACAACTCCTGTACAATAATTATTTGAGTTTCTTACTGTGTATCCACGGGTCCCGCATGGGTCCCGCGGGATCCCGCGTCCCGCAAATGGGACGGGATGGGACGGAGTATTTTAGTCCCGTCCCGTTTTGTCCCGCCTTGTCTCGTCCCGCTCCGGTCGTGGGACAACATAATTTCATCCCGTCCCGTCCCGTATTCCGTAATCCTGAATTTATAAATTGTCTAGGGGTACAATCTTATCCGCGTGGATAAGATCTTCGGTACAATCTTATCCGCGTGGATAGGATCATCGATACAATCTCATCCGCGAGGATAAGATCGTCAGCGTGCCTGGTTTGCAGAAAAGCTGTTTTGGCTGCTTCTTATTTGGTCAAAAAGGTGATTTTTCTTGGAAATGATGGATTCCAGAGAGGTCCTTGGCCATATTTTTATTTCTAAAAGGTCCTTCCTCATTCAAATTGTCTAAATAATGTCCGAAATGCCCATAAATGATTATAAATCATTAATTTTGGCTGACGGAACATTAACGAACCAGATTGGGGCACTTACACCTCCCTCAAGCCAATTGGAGGTACGGAGATGCAGCTTGAATGGAAATACCGATAGTAGTTGATTAATATTGAACAGTAGCCGAAGATAGAGGTGGTCATGACAAGGCATGTACCGCCACTCACTCGGCGGATACAACATGTATGATCCATCTTCATATGAGTTGTCCTCGCACAAGAATGGGTGAGGTCCAGATTGCACAAGCATGGATAGAACGAGGATCTACATTATGTCTTACCAGTAAAACAACCGAAATATCATGTGAGACGGTAGACTCGAGAAAACTTGTTGAAGTGAGGACATTGTTGCGCTCAATCCGAGTGAAACAGAGCTGTGAGCAAAGGTAGGGTGTGCGGGCTGGTCTTGACATGCAACACGAACAGGAAAGAGTCCAGTGTTGATTGGGCATGTTGATGTATGAGGCAAGCCTGTAGTGCAAGGAGTATAAAGACTAGAAGATATCTCCAAGGTAGTGCCCGCTGTTGGACCATTTTGTACCGCCTGAATTATGGGCTGCAAGGCAGGAGTTGCTAGGGTGTTGTTGGCTGGCTTAGATGGTGTGGCAGGTTGTATGGGTTTCCGATCTAGATTAGTAAAATCTGGGTTGAAGCAAGATGACCCAACATAGAGAGTGTGGGCTAATGAACTAAGGTACTCACCAGAAATACCGGTCAATGGCCCACCTACTACTGAACTAAGCTATTGGGTTGATGCTATAGACGATACAACTTGTGGGATTGTTGAATTAAAAAGTCCACACCAAAACAGTTGACTCTTGTGAAGAATAAATTGTGTATTTGGGAAACAAGCAAGATTGTGGTGGCTTGCTTAGATCAGAAGACATAGCATCTGTGAAAACATCATTTTTGTATTCGGGAGTAGTAGAGTGGGAACTAGCCTCCTTCGAAAATGAAAAATATGGTTTCTTAAACTGTTTTTCCTCATCAATAAGACATTCGAAAAATAAATCTAACTAGATTTGTGGTTTTCGAAAATAATAATAATTGACAAATTTATTGTATAATGGATCAAGTCCATCAACAAGAAAATCAATGAGCTCGATTTCAGAAATTGGACTCCTGACCGTAGTAAAAGCATATGAAATTGATTTTGCTTCAGAAAAGTAATTTGTCAATGATTGACTAGGAAGTTTTTGAAGACAGTGGAGTTGATCTAGGAGATGATATAACTGAAATTACGTATGCTAATATAGTATACTTTTGAGAATGATCTTGCTGAGACGTACGTAATAATGCTAATAGTTCATATGTGTGTGTGTGTGTCATATGCTTTTACTTTTGTCTTTGCAGTTTGCACTTTGTAGGAAACTAGTTCAATGCGTTCATGTATGGAATCTGCATCCAATGCATTATGCATTATCTTTTTTACCATTTGTGGTTCATTTGTGAACCAATTTGGCTTTGTAGAGCCTTTTTAGTGGAGTATGTTGAATCTTAAATTAACCTAATAATTATGGATTAAGCTTAAAATAAGATAATTTTGGATTCCCTCTTTGTAATTTTGACATGCAGGTAACATGACGGATCCAAGAGCCGTTTTAGACATGGCATTTTCATATTTTTTTGTTTTCAAAAATTTCTTTATCGGAATCAGAATCTGAATCACACGTCCACCAACCGAAAGATGGAGGCGTAACTCTACTTTGGCAACATCATCTTGCAGTAAGTGTTGTTTATTGTTGTTATCATATCTTTATTAGTTATTTTTCATTGTTTTCTTTTCGTGTTAAGATCATTTACATCTGAAATGTTTATTCCCCTATGTAAACCATTCGTCCTTTTTTATTATTTCTTACTTGGCCAAATATAAAATTCACAGAGGAGTATCTTGAGGCCGAAGAGGAAGAAGTATCTGTCTAAGGGTTGAATACAACCAGAAGGATTCGACAACATAATCCCTATGGTTACGACAAAGCAATGTAAGTACAAAGAATTTTGTTTTGGCTTTTCCCATTTTCTCTTTCGACCTCAACGTTCGATTTTTTAAATCTTTCACGGCATCTCCTAAGTGCAGCCTCGACGTTTTTGGGCCCACATGTTAACAAAAATTCATATTTATATATTGTTTCCACGAGCCTTGAGTGTGTCATAAGTGAAGAAGCCACACTCCATTCTTTTACCGATATGGTTTCTTCCCCACCATTAGAGACTTGTGTTGACCACAAGCTTGAAAATGAAGATAAAATCAACCAATTGCAACGAGCTCAATGGCTCAGAGCAGCCATTCTTGGAGCAAACGACGGTTTACTTTCAACTACATCTCTAATGCTCGGTGTAGGGGCTGCTAAAGAAGATCAATGGTCAATGATCATTTCCGGTCTAGCCGGAGCACTTGCTGGTGCGTGTAGTATGGCTGTAGGTGAATTCGTTTCCGTCTCCACCCAACGTGATATCGAACGTGCAGTAGTTGTACAGTACAACTCATCAAACCCTAAGCCAGAACTCGAAAAAGGTGACATCATGCTCAATATCGAACCACCATTGCAGACACCCGGACGGAACTTGCCGGTTTCGTCTCCAGCAAGATCACCGGTGATGAAAGTGGTGATAACCGATGCAAGAACTAGTAGTAGTACCGTACAAGGAGCTAAAGCTGAGGAAATGGGAGATGATCATGCGCTTCCAAATCCGTGGAAGGCTGGATGTGCATCAGCTTTGGCATTTCTTTGTGGGTCTTTATTTCCGTTAGTTTCGGCTATGATGGTTAGGGAACACACGGCTAGGATCGCGTTGATAGTGGTTGTTACATCTATAGCGTTGGCTTTGTTTGGTGGCATTGGAGCTCGGCTTGGTGGGTCCCCGTTACGGGCTTCTGCCGCTAGGGTTCTAGTTGGAGGATGGGTTTCAATGGCTATTACTTATAGTTTGCTTAAGCCATTAGATCATTTTACTGATCATAAGGAGCAAGAACACTGATTGGTGTTGTTGTGTGTAATTTACATCAATTCCACTATGTTTTTTTTTTTTTTTTTTTGGGGGGGTACTGTCTATGTTTATTTAAGTTCGTGTGCATATTTACTGCATCACTCTTCTAATTTATTTTCTCTTGGTTATTTATTAGTCCACAAGTGAGAACATAAATATGTAGAAAACTATGCCACCGGATAATGAAGAAAATTTGGTTATAGAACATCATCTCTATGCACTATTTTTTTACTTCATGCACATGGTTACAAGTTACACTTAAGTCAATGATCTACTCTCTCTCTCTCTCCCTTTAAAATATGACACTGATTCAGTGTAAATGCATCCATTATCCTTACATACAAAGCTAATACACACATATACATATGTATATATATACTACCTCCGTCCCAAGTTGAAACCAAGAATATGTGAAGGAGAAATTGAACAACTTATTTTCCTTGCTTTACAAAGTGCCGTGTACATCCAATATATACAAAGTGAGAGTCTTGCCCACCAAGAAGTCTATCTCTACCAAATTCTTTGCCTGTCAAACATGTAGGTTGAGTCGGGTATGAGTCGGATAAATGCGGGTTGGCGTGTAAGGACGGGTTCAACTCGTCAAAACCCGTTTACAATCCGGGTAATGCGAGTCGGGTCGGCTGCGGGTACGAGTCAGGTACGAGTCACCCGTTTACATACACACTTTGAAATAGAATTTGAGTATACTGCTGCTGTTGTTTTGTTTAACTTAAAAAACTGATAATTTTAGTCCACTTAAATCCATTAATCCACCATCCCGGTTCCAATTCGATTGAGAACGAGGGGACCAAATTTTCAGTTTAGACCCAATGCTGATCGGAATCCTTTTCCGGGAGCAATAACGGCCTTATCAAGTCCGGTTGCTTCATCGACGAATTTTCCACGATCACCCAAAGCTCCAATAGCTCCCAACAGTGTGAAGAGGATGAAGAACAGGAGAGGTGGCTCTACCTCATAAATTGGAATTCCTGTTTCTAAGTTCAGTTGTTGTAGGATACCCTTTCCTGTAACTGCTTCTCCCAACAATGATGCCTGGATAGATATGTAAAACCAACTTTTTAGTAGTCCTAAATAATATTAATATGAAACACTTGTTTTGAGCAGGCTTAGTAAAAAATGGCTGAAAAATTTGCTAAATATGTTGGCAGGAAAAGTTGGCCGGAAAATATATCAAAAAAATCTGCCTAAAAAGTTGGTCGGGGAGAGTTGCTAGAAAAAGATAAGTCGTTGTCGGAAAATTTGCAAAATATGTTGGCCGGAAAAGTTGGCCGGAAAATATGTCAAAAAAATCTGCCTAAAAAGTTGGTCGGAGAGTTGGCCGAAAAATTTGCTAAATATATTGACGGGTTACAACGGGTTGGCGGGTTGACCTACTTTAACCCGTTAATTTTGATGGTTAAAATCGGGTAACTCGTTTAAACCCAATTATATTAACGGGTTGAGTTGAGTCGGGTAATTAATGAGTCGGGTTAAGCGAGTTAGCGGGTAATGAGTAATTATTGTCAGGCCTACCAAATTCTATCAAATCCCTATAATTATGTTAAGAGAATATTAGCCTAACTAATTTACATATATATTAATATGGAAAGGATATTGAGAAATCTCGGCAATATCTCGTCAATATCCTAACACCCCCCCTCAAGTTGGAGAGTGTAGATCACACACACCCAACTTGCCGAATAAAATCTGAAATTGACGACCATTCAAAGCTTTCGTGAGAACATCATCCAGTTGAGCGGAAGTGTGAACTTTGCGAGTTGTGATGACACCTGTTTGAACAGCATCACGCACAAGGTGGCAGTCAACTTCAATATGCTTTGTACGTTCATGATGAACATGATTTTGAGCCATATGTGAAGCGGACTGACTATCACATAGAAGAGTCATAGGACTAACTAATTTACATATATTAATATGGAAAGGATATTGACAAATCTCTGCATATTCGACTTCAGCCGACGAACGAGAAATGGTAGTCTGCTTCTTGGTCTTTCAAGATATTGGAGAATCACCGAGGAACATAAAATAGGCAGTGAGGGAGCGACGAGTAAGCGGGCAACTAGCCCAATCCGAGTCGCAATAAGCACGAAGTTGTAGATTAGAAGTTGTACGTAGAAGAATGCCTTGGCCGGGATGGCCTTTAAGATATCGTACAACACGTAAAGCAGCATGCCAATGAGCTATCTTAGGGCTGGTCATAAACTGTGCCAGAATGTGCACACAATATGAAAGTTCCGGACGTGTGATGGTGAGATATATAAGACGTCCTACAAGACACCGATAAGCCTCAGGATCACGTAAATCATCATCTTCAGTGAGATTCAACCGATGGTTTTGCTCCATAGGAGTATCAGTCGGACGAGCACCAAGAAATCCAGTTTCAGAAAGAATATCAAGCGTATACTTAAGCTGAGAGAGAAAAATACCATCCGGATGCTTTGCTACTTCAAGACCCAAAAAATATTTAAGGCGGCCAAGATTTTTTATGTGAAAGCACTTACTAAGATACTCTTTGAAGCGGCAAATGGCACTGGGATCATTACCACCAATGACCAAATCATCAACATAAACAAGGACATGTATCTCAACAGTGGAAGTCTTGAATGAGAAAAGAGAATAGTCCGAACATGACTGAATAAACCCATACCTCTTCAAAGCCGTGGAAAGTTTTGCAAACCAACACCGAGGTGCTTGACGGAGATCATAGAGCGATTTTTTGAGTTTGCAAACTTTACCAGAAGAGGAAGACGGATGGCCCAAAGGTATCTTCATATAAACATCGTCATTGAGATCTCCATGGAGGAAAGCATTATGAACGTCCATTTGATGTAGTTCCCAACCACGAACTGAAGCAATTGAGAGAAATACTCGAACAGTTACCATCTTGATTGTTGGAGCAAAGGTTTCTTTATAATCAACTCCTTCAACCTGACGATTCCCTAAGATCACCAAACGGGCTTTGTAACGTTCGATGGACCCATCCGCATTGTACTTTATCTTATATACCCATTTGTTGCCAATTATTTTCTTGTCAATGGGCGTGTCAACTAGTTCCCATGTGCCATTTTGGTCAAGAGCATCAAGCTCTTTGTTCATGGCCTCACACCATTGGGGAGATTTAACAGCTTCTCCAAAATTTCTCGGCTCAATACCTGAATCAATAGCTGCCAGAAAACATCTATGTGCCACAGAAAATTTAGCGGAGTTAACCAAATGTGACAAAGGATAACGAGTACCTGAAGATTTTTGTTAGGAAGGTGAACGTGATGGGGGCTGACTTTAGCATTTAACACATATTCTGTCGATGAATACTATGTGGAAGGCACCCTAACGCGCTGTCCTCGACTCAAAATCTCACCGCTGATCAACATCTTCAATAACCTGATCAACTGGTTGTGCAACCACTTGTTTGGTCAGTTGTTTAGACACAACGTCAGTCATATCACTGTCTGCCAGTTGAACAGCCTGTTGTTCAGCCACTTGTTCGATCAACTGCTTAGGCACCCTTGTAGTCACACCAATATTATCTTCCTCACAAGTGTCCATATCAGTTGTGGACAAAGAAATATATCTGAATCCGTGTATGCTTCTTCTGAACTAGTTCGCATGCTAGCAAAAGGAAACTCTTTCTCCACAAAAACGACGTCTCTTGAGACAAGTGTCTTGTGTTTATCAAGATCATATACCAACCATCCCTTTTTTCCATTGGGATATCCCAAGAAAACAAATTTTCTAATACGACTAGCAAACTTATCATTGTCCCTCCTAGAATAGTGTACGTAACACAAAGACCCAAAAACTTTGATATTTTGGTAAGAAGGTGGTTTTCCAAAAATGATTTCATAAGGAGTTTTTCCATGTAACAGTTTCGAGGGTGTACGATTTATCAAGTAGCCGCCAGCCAAAACACACTCACCCCAAAACTTTAAAGGTAATTTGGCTTGAAACATCAAGGCTCGAGACACATTCAAGAGGTGACGATGTTTATGCTCAACCCTCCCATTTTGTTATGACGTGCGAATACAAGTAGTATGATGTTCAATACCATTTTCAAGAAAATATTTTGTTAAACACAAACTCCTGGCCATTATCACTCCTAAGCTTCTTAACATGCTTATTAAACTGTCTTTCAATCATGGCAAAGAAATTTTTCAGAATTTGAGAAACATCACTCTTGTGATGAATTAGATAAACCCATACAGCCCGAGAGAAATCATCCACAATGGTCAAAAAATAATTTACACCACACATAGCAGGTTTACGATAGTCACCCCAAATGTCACAATGAATTAGATAAAAAATCTCAATAGAGTTATTATTACTTGATAAAAACTTGTCTCTACTCTGTTTAGCTTGGCAGCAAACCCCACACACGTCCTTATTAATGCTACTACGACTAATAAATGGCAATAACCCAACTACTTTACTTGATGGATGTCCAAGACGTTTATGCCACAATTGGTAGCTTTCGGATTCCTTGACACTGTAAACTGGTGATGATCTTCTCAGATAGTACAGCCCCTCATTTAGTTCACCCGCACCAATCAACATCTTCGAGGCCCGATCCTGTATCACACATTGTTTGTCAGAAAAGTGCACTAAAGCATTCGAATCATTAAGCAGCTGAGAGACAGATAGTAAATTGCAATTAAAAGTCGGAGCATAAAGAACATTTTTCAAAACCAATCCTTTTCCAATGTCAATGTCACCTTCTTTCATGGCCACGGCATATTTTCCATTAGGCATACCTATATGGTTAGCCTCAATATCATAAATATGCTTAAGCAGAGAGATATTCCCTGTCATGTGTCGATTGGCCCCACTATCGACAAGCCAAGGGTCATTATTTATCTTACCATTCAGATGGTCAGTTGTAGAGTCAGTTGTGCGGCCAGTTGACTGCACTTGTGTCTGCACATAATTCTGGAAGTGACTCCACTGCTCTGCTGTAAATCCCAATGCACGAGCCTGATTTGCATCATCGAACTATGTTGTGTTAGCCTTTGTGCTGAACCTCCTTTGATCATTTCCTGTTGAAGAGAATTGTCCTCCACTTCTCCCTTTGGTGTTTCTCATACGCTGCTCTCCCCACCATTTTGGGTAGCCCACTAGTTTGTAGCACGATTCCACAACGTGTCCTTTCTTTTTACAGTTAGAACAAATAACATTGTTCCCATCTTTTCTTTCCCCCTGAACCATATGTGTCGACAGTTGTCTGACCACTTGTGTGACTAGTTGTTCCTCCAACTGTCTGAGCAGCAAAACTAATAGGTGCAGGATAATCAGCAAGCCCACTGCTGCGTACTCTTTCTTCCCTTACAACCATGGAATATGCTTTATTAACATTAGGCAACAGTTCTGTGTTCAGGATGGAAGACTTCACGTTTCGAACTTCGGTGTTTCTAGTTCCATAACAAACTGATGTACTTGGTCATTATCACGTCGTTTGGTCAGCGTGGCTCCGAGATTGCATCTACATTCACTACACGAACATACAGGCAATGTCTCAAAATCATTGAGATCATCCCACAGCTTCTTGATTCGGCCATAATACACGGCCACGCTTTCGTCCTTCTCTTGCCTACAATTGGCTATATCCGCCTTGATTTGTTGAGTCCATGATCCATTTCCCACGGAAAATCTCTCCCTCAAATCACCCCACAAAGTCTTTGCCTCCTCCGTATATGTCACGGTGGATCTCAATGATGGTTAAATGGTATTGAAGATCCATGAAACTACCATTGAGTTGACAGTCATCCATTAGTCGATCTCGTCCTCTTCCTTCGACATCTCGATCGTCCCATCAATGAATCCATGCTTCGTCTTGGCCCGCAATGATCCCTTGAAAATACGAGCCCATTCTTCATAATTATCACCCTTAAGTTGAACGTGGGTGATAATTTACCCTGGGTTGTCACTTGTCGACAGGAAATAGGGTGAGCGCCTCTCATCCATGGCTTTCTTCTGATCACCACTAATATTTGTGTTTGTCATGGTTGGATCAGCCAGGCTCTGATACCAAGTTGAAACAAAGAATATGTGAAGGAGAAATTGAACAACTTATTTTCCTTGCTTTACAAAGTGTCGTGTACATCCTGTATATACAAAGTGAGAGTCTTGTCCACTAAGAAGCCTATCTCTGTCAAATTTTATCAAATTCCTATAACTATGTTAAGAGAATATTAGCCTAACTAATTTACATATATTAATATGGAAAGGATATTGACAAATCTCGACAATATCTCGTCAATATCCCAACATCCCACTATAAACTACGTACGCTCTTTTCTCATAGGGCGTCCCACTACAAATTATACACTTTTTAAAATGAAAAATGTTATTATTTTTATATATATGAGATCCACATGTCATACTCACAACAACAATTTGATTATTATTTCCTATCTCAATTTCTCTCTTCTATCTCTCTCTTTATAATAACAACACCTACTCTACTAACATTTTTTCTTAATTTCTGTGCAAATAGTAAATGTGTAGTTTGTAATGGTTTTATATATATATAAAGGAAGAACAAATACATAATAAGTACATAAAAAGAAAAAGGAAAAAAAGAAAAACAAGATGGAGATGGAATGGTGACAAAATAAAGTATGGCAAGGTGGTTGTAAGTAATTGAATAACTTCTTTAATTGTCATCTTCCTACCTATTTAAAGTCCTTACCTGCCTAAAAATAGTAATATCCTACTCTCTCTCTCTCTCTCCTCCCCCTCCCCCCCCCCACGTAAAATAGTGTATTTTAATTTTGTTGGCCAATTCATATAAACTTTAATCAATATTTTAAATTTTGTTATATAAAGAATTTTTTATTGTTGCACTACAAAAATACTATCAAGAACAATTAATAATTTATAAGAATAATCAAATTATTATAAATTTTGGTCAAAGCTCAACGAGTTGAGCACTTAATAAAAAATGAGACTATATTCCTTGGGGGATAGAGGAGCAGTATCCAACAATTCCTCCATATCCTTCTTTTAAAGTTTTCACATTAAGAAGCAGCCTGTCCACATCTATACCAATCTCTCTTGAAGGCCAAATTATTTTCCAATTTTCTACATTCTGGTTACAAAAAAATATGGAAGAAGAAGAAGAAGATGAAAACCCACAACAAGCTCCACTTTTGCCTGTTCTTCCAAGATTGGACAGTCTCGATCGCTTGGTAAATCAATCTTCTTCTTCTTCTTCTTAGACATTCATAAAATAATTTGAATAATAGTCTGATGCTTTATTTGATGCATGATCATGCAGCTATATCTGCTTGACGAGAAGCATATTACGACGTCATCCGGGTGACATTTATTCAATCATGCTGTCAAAAAACCAGAAGAAAAAGAAGAAGATGAGCGCATAAGTTTGAGTTCCGCTCTAGAGGAAGTTAATCACAAAGGCACATTAATGGATCGATTAGCTATGCTTGAGAATCGAGTTTTTCAGGTTTTTGACTCATACATACTAATCCATAATTATTAATATTTAGTAATTTTCCAAGCTGTGCTAGAAAATTAAATAAAATTAATGTTTAATTTAATTTAATTTAATTGCAGTTAAGCTTAGAAATGGAAGAAAAGAACACATCAAGGTCAAGCTCTTCAACTGTCCATGTCTCTAAAAACATTTTTGGCCAAGATTTGGTCGTATCAAAGGGCTCAAAGCATGACCATGATGAAGTAGCGATAGTGCCTCCTCCGGTTCAAGTAAGCACCACTTGTGTGTGTATGTTTGCTCATCAATTTTAAATGCTCCCGCTGTCCCTAAATCAATGTTCAAATTCAAGAAATTTTGTCTCAAAATGAATGTCTTTTTTTGCAAAAAACTTTGTCTTGGACGCTTTTTTACCAAAAGTTTTTACATGTTTATTTTATTATCGTAAAACTAAATGTTTAGAAAGTGAATAACAAGAATATTTATGAATCTTTGCCGTTGAAATGTATAAAAAACACAGATTTTCAGAGCGTTCTTTCAAATGCAATTTGGACATTCAATTTGGTGCAACTCTTAGGGCTCCTATGGTATAGAGAAATCCTAGCCAAATAGAATTAGGATTCATGTTACGCCAGTGGCAGACCATCCGTCCCTCTATACGAATGTCGAAAAAATGTACAACAACAACAACTGAGGAACGGAGGGGAAGAAGAGAGAAAACAAAAAGTTATTCAAATTGGATCGGCTGGTTTAGATGCGGCCAAGGCAGGCATTGGAATGATGATTTTTGTCCTAATACAATGGAATTGAGGTCTGAAAGGTCCTGTTTGCTTAGATCAAATTAAAGGTTAGGCAGTTAAGGTTTGACAGCTGAGGTGAAATCTTAGCTGTCAGAGGTTAACTGGTTTTAAAGATTGGAGTTAAATGTGCAGCGGAATAAAAGTGTTTGAAATAATGTAAAGACAAGTGAATAGTGTAGGTGTGTGTATATGTGTGTGTGTGTTGTGTGATAATACCAATTGAACACAAGGAATTTTAAGGTGGTTCAGAGTTCACTCCTCCTACGTCCACCCTCACTGTCAACCTTGACAAGTGAGATCAATCCACTTAAATCTAGTTCCCGTTAAGATTTACAAAGGATTGGATAGGCAAGTTCCTTGAACTTCCTCTTCCTAATAAGTACAGTCTATTAGGGATCAAGCTCTAAACTGAGCTATTCACACTACCCACTTAAAGTCAGTCTTAAGGGGTTCTTACAAATCGGTTTATACACACGAGATCGATTACAAGTGTCTTAAGATTGTTTTGATTATTGGTTGCAGGTTGAGAAGGTTTGGATGCAAGGTTTGTAGAAGTTGTGTGTAAAAGGGGTGGTGTCTTCAGTCTTGGAGAGTTCCTTTTATAAGCTTGGAAATAGCCGTTGGAGGAGACAAGGAGACAAGGGAGTAAATGCATGTTGGAGTTGCATTTAGAGCCTTTGTTGACTGGAGAAAAATTAATTTGGAATCGCAAACGGGCATGTGATCTTCATGGAGATGAGCCGGCAACATCTCGTATGGAGAGATTTGGACAAGGCACATCTTGGTCATCACAGGATTTCTTCATAGCCGTTGATGTTGAAGATCATAGCTGTTGAGGGTGAAACCTTTCTTGTGAGAGAACCTTAGCCGTCGAGCTAAGTTCGATCTAGAAGGTTTAGGCATTATGTAATACATCATACTACACATGTAATTTAGATACATTAATGTATATGAGAGGATTTGAGTGATATCTTTTGAGGGATGTTTGAATCATAGCTGTCCAGATGATATATATAGAAGTGCAGATTGAAGTTGATGGCTTAGCTGCCCAAGGTCATATGTTATCTTGGCTGTCAGATAACATATGATATATTTCTTTGTCAAAACCTATTATAACTATGTGGCTTACATAGTTAGGTCCTAACAATTTCCCCTTTTTGGCAAAGTAATATATCTAATAAAGATATAACCTGCAAGATACTCAAGAATGAATATACCAATGAAGATGAGAACAATCTTCTTGATTCAATCAACTGAGTCTTAAAACAAAACATATTATCCAAAATAAACAATGTTTTAAAAGCAGGAATTAAAGGTAGGGATTAAAAAAGGACTTATCCAAAAAGACATAAAATTTTCTTAAGAAAATTCATCTCTTTCTCTTCTTGCTGCAAGGATCTCCTCTCTTTCTGCAAGTAGCACTCTCTTCATCTTGTCCTCAACACCTCTGTAGTACATCTCATTGTTCCATTCCCAGCTCATCTCATCATCATAGGTGAAGGTTTGGTTTTGCCTTTCCTTGAGAACGGCTTTGGACGGAGGCTCTTCATCATTTCTCAATCTCATAGTACCCCATAAGGGAGCCTTCTTTGGTTTTGAGCTCGACCCCTTGTTCCCGCAAATAGGTTAGAAAAGAAGGGGTTTGATTGAAGAGAGATGGGTTGTTGAGTTTGATGTAGAGGTGGATCGGTTGAGACAGTGAGAACAGCAGAGGTTGAGAGTTGATGCCGTTTCATCACAGAGCACTATCTTCATCATCACTTGACACAATCACATTTGGAGCAGCACCGGAGGCTCTTTTTCCCAGTTCACAGCCTTCTTCATCGATTCAATGGCCTTTCCTTTGGAGGCCTTCCTCTCAGATTTTGACACAGTTGAGACTTCCAAAATGTGTCTCATCTTGGTTATCATTGACCTTGTAAATCTTTGCATGTCTGTAATGGTCACATGATATGGGGGTACAAAAGTTGAAGGATTGAAGTTTGGAGGAAGGTTGGATTGGAGAGATCTTATGTTTAGGGGGATGAATGAAGAGGGTACTGAAGATGAAGGGGGAAACATAGCTGTCAGGCTTGGTCTTGCAATGACAGCCAAGATAATGGATTTATTGAGGCAAATCCTCCAATACATTTCTTTGGCAAGCTCAATGCATAGGGCATACACCAGGGATGAAGGCATATAAATGCATTCATTGATATTTGAAGAGAGAAGCTGGGAGAACAGAATTTCCCAATCTATTATGGTAGAGATATCCATGAAGTTTGGTAGCAATGGGGCTTTGTGAAAGAAGGAGTTGGGGAGAGCTATTCTGTACTTTTTTCATTCCTCATGGGCAAACACTATGAGGCCACATCTATTCCTTGCATGAATCATAATGGAATTTTTGCTTATCAGCCAAGGATTGGAGACTAGGTGAGGATTGGCAATTTCAGGAAAATGGGAAATATCCTTCAATCTTTGGTGGGCAGCCATGATAGAGGGGAAGGAAAAGTCAATTTCACAATCCAAAATCCAAGGTTCACAAGTAGGAAGGATTTCAGATTCAAGGGAGGGATCAACAGTTTCTTGGTTTTGATCAGGCTCACTAGGTTTAAATTGAGATTCTTGATCAGGTTGAGGTTCTGGTTCAAGATCAGTGTTGAGGTTCGGTTTCAAGATCGGGTTGAGGTTCGGTTTCAAGATCGGGTTGGGGCTCGGTATCTTGGGTAACAACATGAGGTTCTTGAATTTGAACAGATTCAACAAACTTGGATTGAGGTTCAGGTTTAGGAATGGGTTCAGGTGCAGGAATGCTAGCTTTCTTGGACAAATCTCTGTTTTTGATAAGTTTCAAGGCTTTTTGAGTTTCTTCCTCTGTTAGCACTTGTCTCAAGTAATAGGTAACAGCAGGGACGTGCTTGGGATCTTCTAAGGAAAGTCCTTCAGATGCTTTGAAAATGTTTTCAGGGATGGGGGAAGGATCTGAGGGACTATCAGAGGGTGATTCTTGGTGGAGAGAGGGATAGGCTGTCAGAATGGGAGACATAGGACTTTTATTCCCCCTTAACAGAGGCTCATCCTTTTCAGAGCTAGAGCTATTCCCCCTATCTTTTTCAACACTTGGCTTATTTGGACTAATGTTAGAGGGATTAAGATTTAGGATGCCTTGAGCCACAGAGTCATGAGGTGAACTAGATTGGTCTTTGGATGAGGAGGGTTGAGGAGTGGTTGGTTTCAACTTTTTGGATGGGGGAGCATCTTTATCTGTTTTTCTCTTCCTAGAGAAAGTACTGAGAGTAAGAGAAGGCTTAGAGGTTACCTTGGATGGGGTTTCAGCACTTGAGACAACCTTAGCTGTCAGAGATGAAGCTTCCATGGCTGTCCCAGATGACTGTCCAACCTTAGCTGTCCTTACTTCCATTAGTGACTCAGCAACAGCTCTTCTCATATCTTCATCAAACTCATCACCTTGAGCTTCACCATCATACACAACATCAGGGATTTTTTCCTCTTCACCATCATATTCATCAATGTCCTTGAAAATAGGATCTGACGGAGTATCTTCACTGTCAGCTTGCTCTTCAGCTACCATCTTCCCTTTGTCAGTTCCTTGAGCACTTTCTTGCTCAACAGCTTCCTCTTCTTGGATTTGCTTTCCTTTACTAAGCTTCTTTCCCTTTCCAGTTCTCTTCATCTTGGCTAGGCTTTTTCTTCTTTTGATTTTGGAAGGAGAAGTCTCTTGAGCTCTTTCTTTTATGACAACACCTTTGTCATACTTTCTCTTGGATCTTTTGTCATTCACCATGTTTACCAATCCCTGCCATATCTTCATATCCTTCTCGCTTTCTTTTTCAATCTTTGAGAGGCTTCATCAAAATTCTCGTAGCCGTCCCCAAGCTCTAATTTCTTCTTACCCTTCTGTTTGAAGGTGCTCAAGTTGAAGCTTCTGGTTGATACTAGAGATGCAGACTCAAGCCACTCATCCTTTAGGGGAGGATTCAACCTTGGAATAAGGTGATGGAGAATTCCACTCATGAATCTGAAATTGTTCATCCTTGGATTTTGTTTCTTGTATTTCCAAGGAGAGGGAGATATGGCTAATTGAAAGTTGTGAAGTAAAGCAACACTCCAGTTTACTTCTTTGGTTATCAAACTTAGGGCTTGCTTCCATTCATTAGGACTTATTTGATCAAATGATGACTGCTTTCCATCAAACCCTTTGATTACAACATCCATTAGGGTTGATTTGAACAAATCAAGGTCCTTCTTTTTGATTGGTTTGTCCTGAACCAATAGATAATTGCAGCTTGGTTTATCAAAGAGCCTTTTGTAGAATGGTTCCAGGTTGTTGTCTTTCCTATTCCAGAGATTTGAAACACCATTGCTTTTGATAGGGATGTTGTAAACTTGGACACAATCTTGGGGGTCACATTGATTTCAGTACCTTTAATGGTGGTTTTGATTGCCCGAGATGATTGTCTTTCTCCTTTCATAAAAATCTCTCTGCATAGCTTCTCATAAATAGGAGGTTAAGCTTCCATCATATTGCAGAGATGATTGGATTCCAAGAGTTCTTTGATGAGAGCTCCAACATTGTGCTCATAGAACTCAGGTTTGATGAAGTATCCATGGGCTTCTGGGTAAGACATGTTTGAACTTAGAACAGAAAGTTTTTAGGGTTTATGAGACAAAAACAGAGGGAATCAAAGAATGAATTTGGAAGAGAGAATGGTGATTGTTAACTGAGGGATTAGTTCGCAAGGTCAAATGATAATTAAAGGAGGGAATTTGAGTTTGTTTGAACGGCTAATACGTGGGTTAGTGTAACGGTTAAAAGATAGCATTTAAGATAGTGACTGTTCATGAATAGTGTTTTTTGTCCCACTACTCATTACATGTACAATAACTCCCCACAAAACAAGGGAGTTATTTCCGTACACAAAGACGAAATTTCAGAGGGAATAAACAGAGAAATTAATGAATATTTGTTAGTGGCAAGTTCCACACACTTCCTCGATTTGGCAAGAGCTAAATTCATAGCTGTCAGACTTAATTACCAGCCAAGTCTATTTTGAATGATCATTGCCACTAATTTGATTGAAATTGAATTTGCCTATAAAAGACAATGGTTCAGATGAAGAAATTTACCAAATTCATTTTATTCATAGCAAATGGGAAGACTTGTTTCAAAGTTCAGTCCTAGCAAAATGGCTAAGACTGTAAAGAGACTTGTTTTCCAAAGTCCAAGAGTAGATGAAACAAGAGAGGAGAGATTTGAGAGAGAGTTTCTGTCATATAGACTCCAAACTGATATAGGTTTGGAGCAGGAGGTGGATCAAATACTAAAAGATGATCCCAATAAGGAGGAGGAGTTGAAGGAGAGAGAGATAAGGAAGAAGTTTTGGGAGGAGGAGAGATTAGCACTTGGAAGGTGAGGAAAATAGGTTGAGAGAGAGAACAAAAAGTAAGGGTAAGGCTAAGATAGATGAAGGAGGAACCAGTGATCTGACAGCTAAGGTTAAGCTGTCAAGGAAGGAGAGAGAAGGAGAATCAAGTAGGTCAGTTAAGGACAAGGTGGAAAGGGTTTATACCTTGGGAGAGCTAGTGAAGCTTGACAGTGATGAAAGGATTAAGGTTGACACACAAATTGGTCAACCTGATTTCATAGCTGTCAAGGAATTCACAGCTGTCACCAGGGATTCTCTAACTCTTAGCCAAACAGTTTCTTGAGGAAATGGAGATAACTTTGCAGGAGTGCAAAGTTCTCCTTCCAAAGTCTATATGAAGTTGTTTTCTCAATTTCTCAAGTGTTTGAGTCCAGTTGCTCTAAATGGTGAGGAGGATGAAGGTCCTCAGTCTGATCAAGCTATCATTGCACAGGCAAGTGCAAATTCTTCAGGTACCTTCAGCTTTATCTCACCACTTAGTGAGTATCCTCCCTATAATGCAGTTGAAGAGTGGTGGCCAAGGAGGGTCTGTCCTTCTTTGCAGTTCTCAACCTCTGCTATTGATCCATTTATGGAAAGGCACCCTGTTTGGTTGGAGAGATATGGAGATATCAAAGAGAGTGCATATCAAGCTCCAGACATTATTTATAGTGATAGAGGATATGGGGATGATTGCTTCCAAGATCAGCTATGGGATAAACAAGATTGACAGTCCTTAGCTGTCAAGGCTTTTCAGACGTGCTTGCTGAGATGAGAAGGAGGGTTGATGAAGCTTTTGGTAATATGGATTTAGACTTGTTTTTATGGTGTTTGAATTTCTGTAAGGTAGAAATGAGGTTTGGTTTTGATGTGTAAGAAGCTTTTGAATTGAGAAAGGTTAGCCGTCAGTACAATGTTGTTGGATGCAGCCATAGGAAATGGTTTATTCTAATGAATAAGAGATTTTATTTTGTTAGATTAATCATGCCTAGCATTGCTCTTAACATCTCAAATCTTTTCTCATCCATAGCCTTTGTTAGGATGTCGAGACATTATTCTCGCACACACTTTTGCAAGACTAATGTTTCCTTTTTCAACATGGTCTACGATGAAGTGATGTCGACCTCAATATGCTTTGTCTTTGAGTGTTGGACGGAGTTTTCTCGTCATGGCAATGGTACTTGAGTTGTCACAAAAGATTGGAATGTTGGACAGTTCAATTCCAAAGTCTTGTAATTGACTTTTGAGGTAAAGTATTTGTGAACAACACAAACCATCAAGAATATATTCAAATTTCACCGCCGAGGTTGCTACCGAGGTTTGCTTTTTACTTGACCATGAAATGATTCTAGATCCAATAAATTGGCATCCACCACTTGTGGACTTTCTATCTAGGTTACACCCAGCATAGTCAGAATCACTGAATCCAATTAAAGAAAATGGGGATTCAGTAGGATACCATAATCCATAATCAGGAGTTCCTTTGAGATATCTCAAAATTCTCTTGACAGCAGAGAGATGAGACTCCTTGGGATTTGCCTGAAATCTAGCACAAAGACAGACACTAAACATAATGTCAGGTCTTGAAGCTGTTACATAGAGAAGGGATCCAATGTAACTTCTGTAAAGTGTTGGATTTACACTTTGGCCATCAGGATTGTTTTGGTCAAATTTCAACAATTAGATTTGTATGATGGGAAAAGTGACTAAAGTGATATGAATCTAGGTACAATGACTATCAAGTTGAATAGAAATGGACACAAGACATTTGTTGACTAGGGAAAGCCCTTGAACAACTTGTTCGCCGGCATAAAACCCCGGGAGGATGTGGCTCCTGCCTTGACCGAAAGTTTACTATGAATTTTCTTGAGATTACAATGCTAAGAGCGTATGAAAAGGGAGCTTAGGCTAGTGTAGTGCCTGTGTGAATTTACAGTGTATGTTCCCTTTTATACCTCAAGAATAAAACTAAATAACAATGAGGGCCTACAAACTCGGAATTGAGGTTTATCCTTGGAGTTTTATCCGCACTCATCCGTTGGGAAAGAGATAATCGTTGGTTTGCTGAAGAATCGTGGTTGAACTGGTCTTTGGCACGTTCCCTATAAAATAGGAAAAGCGTTATGCGTCCCAACCTGTAAAAACCAAGTTGTAAACAGAACAACCCAAGTTGTTAGTACCAAGTTGTTTAGGCGTAAGTTGCAAACATGTTGATTGAAAATGTAGGGCCCAACAATTGCCCCCAAACTTTTTGAATTTTTAAAAAAGAAGAATAGAAAGAGACAAAAAGAATTCAAAAGGTTTGCCAAAATAGGAAAGGAACGACGGTTTTAAAAAAGAGACGCGATGGGACGGTTTTCAGGTAGTTTCTCGAGGCAAAAAGGCTGGATTGTTTTTTAAAGTTCCAACCACCTTCAAACCCTTATTTAATAAGTGGTCTCTCTCCAACTCTCCCTTTCACCAAATCAAGAACGTCACTTTCTCGAGGTTTCTAGGAGAAGAGCCAAGGAAGCGAAAATCGAATAAATAACTACGGTGAGTTTCTTGCCTTCTCTTCAATTTCGTCTTGATTTCTTGTTTTTAAGTTGAAAAAATGGGTCGGAAGAAGGTAGTTGCGTTCGAGAGCGACGAGGGTTTGCCCAAAGGTTTCAAAACCCAGAATTTGTTGAAGGAACCCGACAACGAGAAATGTTTAATGCCTAAGGTAAACTTAGAGGTTATCAAGAAGAACCACGCCATGCCTGATGAAACGGTGTACTTCACCCATCCCGACTTGACCTCCGAATGTTACTCTTCCACTTGGGTATGTTTTCCGAAATATCCCTTTGTCATAGGTTTACGATTCCCTTTTCCCCCCTTGATTACGAAGTTCTTTTCTTCTACTAAACTCAATTATGCCCAAATGATGCCTCAAGGATGGAGGTACTTGCAAACCCTAGTTAGGTTAGGAGGGAGGGATGATTTGGTTGCCGGGTTAGAAGAGTTGACGTATACTGTTGATTTGAGAAGTTTCGGTCCAGAAGGTTTGGTTTTAGGGTCAAAAGTGGTGAGCCTATTCGATTTCCAACCACGACATTGCGGATAGAGGGTGGAAAAATAAATTTTTCTTTGCAAGGAGGGACACCTTGGGTCGAGGAAGGTGTTTTTTCCAAATGGAGGTTTGAAGGTAGTGAAAATAGCTCCTCTGCTTTACGAATGCTTCTTAATACTACGGTAGCTAACTCTCAAAATTTCCCTTCGCAGAATTCCTAAACCTGTCAGACTTGTTTCCGGCACAAGAAGGGACTAAAGTGAACGTGAATCGCCTTCTCCGAGTTGGGTGTAGCCGATAGATCCTTCAAGGCCTTTCCCGTTGAGTTTTTGTTGAGGTGACTGGAGGCGAAACAGAGGTTGAAGTCGAAGAAGATCTACCCTCAACTCTACCCGAGATGTCCACAGGTTCTAAGTCCTTAAATATCTTTGTATTTTTCACGAGCATTTTGATTGCCTTAATTCCCTGCTCTTGTTGTCAGAGCTACGCGATCCAAGTCTACCGTAAGTGCCTCGAGTTGATGGCCGCCGCTAAAGCAAAGAAAGTTGTCAAGAAGGACAACAAACCTCCAACTCCAATGTCCATGGCTTCTAGTTCAGATGTGAATGCTTCCAAGAAAAAGGAAGAAGTAAAGAAAAGAAAGCCGTTCGATACCGAGGTTTTGGATGAAGGAGAGCCTGGAATAGCAAGGAAGAAATTGAAGGATGCTATAGCCAACTTTGTTGACGAGGTAAATCATGAGAAAGACCGAGATTTACCTAAGCTTTTTAAGGAATGCCGATATTTCTTTTGCTTAGGTTGCGGATATTATGTGTCCCATTATGGAACAACTTGACGCCGTGAAAATCAAGGCAAACAGTACGCTTTGAAGTTGAAGAACTCAAGGAGCAAGCTGCAAAAGATGCCGAGGATTTCAAGAAGCAGGCTTCCAAAAATGCCGAGGAGATTGAGAAGTTGAAAAAGATCTCCAAGCCGAAAAGGAGGAGTTGAAAGTTGTTAAAGCCGAAAAGGCGAAGGAGCATGAAGCCCATGAGAAGGAATTGGATGCCGCGAAGAAGGATTTTACGTTCAATGCCACCAAAGTGGTGTTTGAAGCTAGGATTGGACTCATGGAAGAATATAAGAACGGGCCGGCTTCTAATGGGATGTGGAAGCAGAGAGAAAGGTTTTGGAGGATTTCGTTGGTGAGCCGGTAGATGCGAGAGGAAGTGAATTCTGCAGCTTTGGAGGCTCTAGTTGATGATACTGATAAGACCTTGAGTGCCCTGGTGGTGGCTCGAATGGTCAAGAAGAAAATGCAACACCGGCGGCGGCCAGAAGTTTGAAGAATGTTTTTAAAACTTTTGGTATTTTGAAAAAACAATTTTTTGCTTTATTTGTGTACCTTTATTGGTACAACAAATGGGGGGAGTGTCCCTTTAAAACAATGTTTTTGGTTTGTAATGGTTCATAAGAACCGAGACAATATTATTTGGGGGTACTAGGTTGGTCTAGTACTCAAGCTTTTTTAGGTTTTTAGGGATTTGTTGGCTTATCAAACTTGTCCTTAAAGCGAAAAAAATCTTTTGAAAAAACATTCAACGGTTTTTAGCAAAGTAAGTTATGTCCCTGAGGGACGCTTGTTTGTTCTTTGGATAACATGTAAATGTTATAAACCGTAGGTAACATGAAAATGTTACAACCAATAGTTCACAACTTAAAGAAGTGTGAAAACGTGCGCCCAGGCGAAGGTGTCAAAACCTTAATTCGTAAGAAAAGATGTAAATCTTTTAACCAATAGTACCTTTGATCAGAGGTAAATCGTTTGAAGGGATAGAGCAAGTATCAGCCGTCCTGGCGTGTCAACAAGCTCTATACCTCGCCAGCTAGAATTCCAACATGTATCAGCCGTACTGGCGTGTCAACATGTTGAAATTTTCTTCTTCAGGTTCAAACATGTATCAACCGTACCGGCGTGTCAACATGCTTGACCTTTGTCCTCCTCAGGCTCAAACATGTATCAGCCGTACTGGCGTGTCAACATGTTTGTCCTGTTCCAGCTTAGGTCTCAACAAGTATCAGCCGTACTGGCGTGTCAACATGTTGAGCCTACTCCGTTTGCTCAAGTTACACCTTGCAAAACAAATTTATGTTAGGCCGGGCGTTAGCATAGCTAACGCCCTCCGACGCTCAAGTCGGTAATGTTTTAATAAGAGTAGAAAAATTGAAATGCGTAATTGAACTTGACATAAATTTAAACCGTACCTGAAGAGTCTAGTTATAAATAACTGGACTTACGTGAAATAAAGTTTCAAGTGGATAGCGTTCCAACTTCTAGGGATTCTGTCTCCACTCGGGTGGACAACCGCATGCACCTTTGCCGGCTTCAAAGCATCGATGAGATATGGGCCTTCCCACTGGGAGCCACTTACCCGCATTCAATTCTCTTGTATTTTGAAATACTTTTCTCAAAACTAAATCACCAACCCGGAACCTTCTAACTCGACATTCTTGTTGTAAGACCTAGAAATTCGCTGCTGATAAGCTGCCATCCTTATCTTGGCTAAATCCCTGATCTCATCAATTGTATCTAAATCTTGAGTTAGCAAAAGGTTATTTTCATCTTGAGTCAATAAGCCATACCTTGCCGTGGGGACTGTTGCTTCAACTGGAATCACAGCTTCAGCTCCGAATACTAAAGAATAGGAGTCCTACCTCGTGGCTCCTTTAGAAGTAGTTCTATCTGCCCAATAACACAAGTGGTAATTCTTCAACCCATTTCCCCTTCTTCTGGTCTAGACGCTTCTTCAAGTTGTTGATGATCAACTTGTTGCTTGATTCAGCTTGGCCGTTGGCTTGAGGGTGGACAGGTGTGGACATGATTAACTTGATGCCCCAGCGAGCACAAAAATCCCTGGTCTTTTTACTTATGAACTGTGACCCGTTGTCACATACAATCTTTGATGGTACACCAAACCTGCTAATGATATTTTTCTTTAAAAATGAAATTACCTCTTTATCCCTTACTTGCACATAAGCTTCTGCCTCGATCCATTTCGAGAAATAATCGGTTAGAGCCAACATGAATACTTTGCCTCCTGGAGCTTTGGGCAACTTGCCTACAATATCCATGCCCCACTGCATGAAAGGCCAAGATGAGACTATAGGATGTAGAGGTTCGGCAGGTTGATGCAAGATGTTGCTATGTCTTTGGCAAAGGCGTCACATTTACGCACATAGTTCATGGCATCTTGACGCATGGTTGGCCGCAATATCCCGTTACGAGGGCCTTTGATGCAAGTGCCTTTCCTCCAGAATGGTTCCCACATATTCCTTCATGGATTTCCTTAAGTACCATTTCAACTTGCTCATTATCGACACATCTCAAGTAGTGCCCTGCAAAAGACTTCTTGAACAGCATATTATCTATTACAACGAAAGTTGAAGTTCGAATCTTAAATGACCTAACATTCTTAACATCAGGGGGAATAGTTCCAAGTTGAAGGAACTCAATGACGGGTTGGGTCCAAGAAGACTTAGCATCTTGCGTCCCAATAGGTGGAGTAACCACTTGAGTTTCTTCAACTTGGTCTATCACCGGGTACTTAACATAAATAATGGGGATATTAGTATGCAACATTGATTTGCAAGTTGAACCCAAGTTGGCCAAGGCGTGCGCCTCTGTATTTTCTTCTCTCGGGGACCTGTTCCAAAGAGAATGATAGAAATCTCGAAGCTAAAGCTTTAACATGTTGGAGGTACAGAGTCATCTTGGAATGCTTCGCCATATAACCGCCATTAAACCGGTTAGCTAGTAATTGAGAATCAACAAATACATTTAAATGTGTAATATTCAAACTCAAAGCCGTAGTTAAACCCATGATTAGGGCTTCATACTCGGCTTCATTATTCGTTGCATTAAATTCACAAGATACGGCTTGAGGTATGATATCACCTTGAGGGGATTTTAGGACTATTCCCAAACCAGCTCCCTTGGAATTTGAGGCTCCATACGTAAATAATGTCCAAAATCTAGGAATAGTTTTACCTTCAAGTTGTTGCACTTCCAGCTTCTACCTCAGCCGCAAACTTGGGTGAAGTCGCCTACAAAATCGGCTAGGGCCTGTGATTTGATGGTCGTTCTTGGCTCGTATGATATGTCATACGTGCTCAACTTGACCGACCACTTGGCCAACTTTGCCCGACATCTCCTGAGTCCTTAACACATTCCTCATAGGATAATTAGTTCTGACAGTTATGGAGTGTGTTTCAAAATAATGACGTAATTTGGTAGCAGCAGTAGTTAAGGCTAATATTAATTTTTCAAGATGAGAGTACCTTGTTTCGGCATCTAATAAAGACTTACTCACATAGTAAACAGGATGTTGCTCACCTTGGATTTCCTTCACTAATACTGTACTAACGGCAGTTTCAGACACGGCTAAATATAAATAAAGGGGCTCACCATGTTCGGGTTTAGCGAGTAGGGGTGACGTCATCAAATATTCTTTAAGTTGTTTGAAAGCTGCCTCATGTTGGTCGGTCCATTGAAAGAGTTTGTTTTTTCTCAAGACTTCATAGAATAACCTGCACTTATCAGATGATTTGGATATAAATCTATTCAAAGCCTACTCTACCTGTTAACCTTTGTACGTCCTTGATATTTTTAGGGATTCCAAGTTGAGAATGGCTTTGATTTGTTCGGGACTTGCTTCGATTCCCCTCTTGGTTACCATATATCCCAAGAATTTGCCTGCTCTAACTCCGAAGTTGCACTTCGCCGGATTGAGCTTCATGTTGAAGGCTTTCAAGATGTTGAATGCCTCAGCAAGGTGCTCAACATGATCCTCAATGTGTTTGGATTTGACCACCATGTCGTCTATGTAGACCTCCATCGTCTTGCCAAGTTGATCTTTGAACATCTTGTTTACCAACCTTTGGTAGGTTGCCCTGCATTTTTAAGACCAAACGGCATAGAAATATAACAATATATACCTTCCGAGTCATGAATGCCGGTATCTTCTTGGTCCGAAGGTTCCATTTGAATTTGTTGATACCGGAAGATGCATCCATGAACGTCAAGATGTCGTGGCCTGTCTCATCAACAAGAGAATCAATATGAGGGAGAGGGAATGGATCCTTTGGACAGGCCTTGTTCAAGTCGGTGAAGTCCACGCATACTCGCCACTTGCCATTCTTCTTCTCCACCACTACAACGTTAGCCAACCACTTTGGATACCGAACTTCTCTCGATCATCTTGGACTTCAGCCTTTGAACTTCATCCTTAATGATCCGATTCCGCTCTTGGGCAAACTTCCTTCTTTTTGACGGACAGACGGATGGTCGGATCGATGTTCAACTTGTGAGTAATAATATCCTTGCTTATCCCCGTCATGTCCTCATGTTTCCAAGCGAAACAAAGATCTCCGGCTTCTCAGAACTCGATCAACTCCTCTTCGATTTCGGACGGTAGGTCTATCCCAACTTGCACTTGGGCCTCGGGATTTGATGCATCAACAGAACGCTTTTGTATCGTGCTCCACCGCTTCAAGAACATCCCGGGCCTTTTTCTTTAATTGCTATGCTTGCCGAGGGGTCGAGCTTGCTTTCATGTTGATCTTGTAACATTCCTTAGAGACTTCTTTGGTTTCCCTTCAACTTGGCAACACCCCAAGGTGTCGGAAACTTGACGCATTGATGGTAAGTCGATGGCACGGCCTTCATGTTGTGGATCCAAGGCCTTCCCAATTTGACATTGTATGAAGAAGAGCATTCGATCACACAAAACCTCTCCATGGAATTCATACCTTCTAGGTAGATGGGCAACTTGATCTCACCGACCGTCTGTTTCACCTCACCACCGAACCCTACCAAGACGGATGAGTTCTTCACAACTTCGCACAAAGGAATACCCATATCTTCAAGAGCATGAGTAAAGATGATGTTGATCGAACCGCCACCATCGATCGGGATCCGCTTGACCACACAATTAGCAATGCACCCGAACAACTAGACCATCATGATGAGGGTCCAACGTGTTGTCTTTATCTTCATCTTCAAAAGAAATGACATGACCGTCTCGTGAAGTCGCGGCGCCTTATAGGCAATTCGATTGATCTTCCTTAGAGCTCTTGGCATGACGCTTGGCGGCAGAGTAAGTTGTGCCGCAAATATGAGACCCACTTTGAAATAACATTCACTACCTTGGTGGCCTGAGGGGGTGCAACTTTCTCGGGCCTAGATTGCTCCTCCGAACCAGGTTCTTTGGACTCACTCTGACCCTCTTCTTGCCCAACAAATCCTTGAGAAGACCCTTGGACAACAAATGAGCAATCTCCTTCCTCAAAGCGAAACAGTTCTCGGTGGTATGCCCGAAATCTTCATGAAATGCGCACCACTTGGACTTGTCCTTCCAAGTTGTTGATCGGTCATTCTTCTTAGGCCATCTCGCTTTATCTCCAAGATTTCCCATGGCGCATAAGATTCCTGCAATGTCCACGAAAGCAAGATTCGTAGATTTGTGGATAATCATTATCATCACCTTCCCGATCATCATCTACAACATGAATTCTAGAAGGTTCGGTTTTAACGGGGTTTGCCTGTTGGACTTAGGGTGATGGGAGTCCGATCGTCCGTCGAGGGTTCAAATAGGGGAGTAGGAGTCCTCCCAGTTGATTTCCCCATTGCCAAGCTATCTTCCTCCAATCGGATGTAAGGCAAGGCCCTGGTTCTAATTTCTTCAAGTTGTTTCGCGGGGTCATCACCAACTCGTTGTAAAACAATGAGCTCTTCTTCAAGCCTATGCGGAATGCCTCCGTTGTGTGGACACGTCCAAGTTGGGTATGGTCACCGCCTCCTTATTGAACCTCGTGCAAATACTCTTTGAGACTTTCTATTAGCCGTTGTACAATTCTATAAAGATCACTAGTCAACTTGTCAAATGCCCCGTCGCATGAAAAACCGATTAATGAACATATTGACAAGTTGAGCATAAGATGAAATAGAGTTGAGAGGAAGCCATGTTAGCCATTTTAAGGCCGGTCCCGACAAGGTTGAGCCAAAGCCCCTGCAAAAACATGCTTCTTTAAACATAGGGGGATACTTATGATATCCATTGACTCTTGATACAAAGAACACGTGCTCTGCCGGATCGGTACTTCCGTCATACTTCTTCATATGAGGGACCGAGAACTTCTTCGGGATCTCCACACTGGCTATCGCCGGCACAAAACGAGACTCGTTGTAGCAAGTTGGGGAGACTTGGTGATATGGCAAGTTGACTCCGTGCACGCTTCGAGTAACTCCTTAATGGTTTGCATTTCCTTAACAAGTTGGTTTTCTCGCGAAAAGAGGAGCATTATTAACTTGAGGTGCAAAAGTATCGAAAGCATTAAAGAAACTTCCTGTTTGCCCCACCGAGGGTGTAGCATAAGTGTAGCAAGATGATAGCGCGGATTGGCTAGCCGACAGCCGAATCTTGGTTGCTCAATTGGAACGGATGTCACAATCGTGCTTTCCGTGCAAGGTGTTGGACATCGGGATATCTCCAACATGGCTCGGTCCCGTACTGCACCAAACAAAGATCTAGGAAGTAAAGGTGAAAATGGAGTGGATACTTGAGTCTCCGCTTGCTTCCCTTTACGGACTATCAATGGCATTGAAGATCATTGTATTCGTACGCTCCGATCATCCAACCGATCGCCTATTTTCTTCATCATGTCCGCCATGTTGGACATTATCTCCAAGTTGACGGCTTCGCACTTGGAGGAGGGTTGCCTTGGGCATTGGAAACAGGAAGCGGCCGACTCTGACTGCTGGAAGATGGATTAACCATTTCTACTTAGATAATCAAAGTTTCCCACGGACGGCGCCAAATTGTTTTGGTCAAATTTCAACAATTAGATTTGTATGATGGGAAAAGTGACTAAAGTGATATGAATCTAGGTACAATGACTATCAAGTTGAATAGAAATGGACACAAGACATTTGTTGACTAGGGAAAGCCCTTGAACAACTTGTTCGCCGGCATAAAACCCCGGGAGGATGTGGCTCCTGCCTTGACCGAAAGTTTACTATGAATTTTCTTGAGATTACAATGCTAAGAGCGTATGAAAAGGGAGCTTAGGCTAGTGTAGTGCCTGTGTGAATTTACAGTGTATGTTCCCTTTTATACCTCAAGAATAAAACTAAATAACAATGAGGGCCTACAAACTCGGAATTGAGGTTTATCCTTGGAGATTTATCCGCACTCATCCGTTGGGAAAGAGATAATCGTTGGTTTGCTGAAGAATCGTGGTTGAACTGGTCTTTGGCACGTTCCCTATAAAATAGGAAAAGCGTTATGCGTCCCAACCTGTAAAAACCAAGTTGTAAACAGAACAACCCAAGTTGTTAGTACCAAGTTGTTTAGGCGTAAGTTGCAAACATGTTGATTGAAAATGTAGGGCCCAACAAGGATCATCATGAAGTTTGGTTGTTGTTGACAAGGGAGTTTTGGCAGGTGAAGCAGATAGCATATCAAACTTTTTGATCATATCCCTTGTGTATTTAGCTTGGTTAATGAATATTCCTTCCTCCATTTGCTTGACTTGAAGACCCAAGAAGAAAGTGAGCTCACCAATCATGCTCATTTCAAACTGGTCCTTCATAATGTTCCCAAATTCAGTGCACAAGTCCTCATTTGATGATCCAAAAATGATGTCATCAACATAGACTTGGATGAGCAACTGATCATCTCCATATTTCTTGATAAACAAAGTGTTATCAATATGGCCCTTGGTAAATCCTTTACCAAGGAGATATCTAGATAGGGTGTCATACCAAGCTCTTGGTGCTTGTTTAAGTCCATATAGTGCTTTGTCCAATTTATATACATGATCAGGAAACTTGGGATGCTCAAATCCAGGAGGTTGAGATACAAACACCTTTTCATTTAGGACTCCATTCAGAAATGCACTCTTGACATCCATCTGAAACACTTTCATCTTCTTGAATGAAGCATAGGCAAGAAATAACCTTATAGCTTCAAGTCTAGCAACTGGTGCAAAAGTCTCATCATAGTCAATTCCTTCTTCTTGTCTGTATCCTTGAGCAAACCGCCTAGCTTTGTTTCTTATTACAACTCCTTCTTCATTCATTTTATTCCTAAAAACCCATCTTGTTCCAATGACAGCTTGATTCTTTGGCTTAGGAACAAGCTTCCAAACTTTATTTCTTTCAAATTGCTCCAATGCTTCCTCCATTGCTTCTATCCAATCTGGGTCTTGAAGGGCTTCATTTATCTTTTTGGGTTCAATTTGAGAGATGAAGGTACTCATTAGAGAATCAAGAACAGGCATGTCGAGTGGTATGTCCATTTTGTGTATAGGAAGATCTATATAGATGTTTTTGTTTGGAGGGATAATGTGGGTAATGATTTCGTGTTGAGGAATTGATTGAGAGGAGTTGATATCGTGTTGGATAGGGTCTTCTTCAAGGGGATTTTGATGATTGGATGAAGGAAGGTTAGTTGATGCATCATGGCCGCCGATGCACCTTTGCTATTGAGAGAGGATTCATGGTCATCGTGCAAAGTTGAATGTTTATTTGTGTCTTTGGGCACTATATAAGGAAGGGAAGGTGAATCTTCTTCAGAATGAGACATGAGGGGTCATGAACAGAGAAACCTCGTGTAGGTTATCTGAGTTGCCCACAACTTCATCAAAATCACATAGCTCAGTGTGACTTTGGTCATTATTTTCATCAAAGTCTACATGAATTGATTCCTCTACAACAAGTCTTCTTTTGTTGTAAACCCTATAGGCTTTGCTAGTGTTGCAGTATCCAAGGAAAATTCCTTCATCACTTTTTGAATCAAATTTGTCAAGATTATTTTTCCCATTGTTGTGTATGAAGCATCTACTTCCAAAGCCATGGAAGTATGAAATGGTTGGTGTTCTTCCATTCCAAAGTTCATAGGAGTCTTGGAGTGAAACTTGTTGATGAGGGTCTTGTTCTCAACATAGACAAAGCAGTGGTTACCGCTTCACCCCAAAAATATTTAGGAAGGTTGTGCTCCGACAGATGTAACCTTGCCGCCTCACAAATTGTTCTATTCTTTCTTTCGCAACTCCATTTTGCCGAGGAGTTCTAGGAGCGTAAAAGTTGTGCTCAATCCCTTTTTGATCACAAAAGTATTCTTCAACACCGTTGTTCTCAAATTCCTTACCATGATCCGATCTAATTTTGATGATGGATAAACCCTTTTGGTTTTGAATTTTATTGAACAATTTGACAAGTTGTTCCAAAGTATTTCTTTTGGATTCAAGAAGGATGATCCAAGTAAATCTAGTGTAGTCATCAACTACAACAAGAGAGTATCTCTTTCCACCAAGAGATCTAGTTCGATAGGTCCAAAAAGGTCCATGTGAAGAAGTTGAAGAGGTTTAGAGGTATCTAGTCCGGTTTTGGCGGTGAAGGAGGTTTTCTTTTGTTTTCCACATTGACAAGCTTTGCATAGCTTGTCCTTTTTGAAGGGTATTTTGGGTAGGCCTTTTACTAGGTTGGAGTTGGCTAGTTTTGAGATGCTTTTCGTGTTTAGGTGAGCTAATCTTTTGTGCCATAACCAAGACATGTCGATTGATCAAGAAGAGTAGGCAATGGGCAACTCGAGGAATCTACAATTTCTAGGTTTAGACAAGAGAGATTGCCTTTTCTTATTCCAAAGTGAGGATTGATTTGTTGTTGACATCCTTGACAAAGGCAAAGGTTCTTGGAACATACAACATGATATCCCTTATCACAAATCCGACTAAGGCTAATCAAATTGTGCTTGAGACCCTCTACATAAGATACATTAGTGAAAATAATATCTTTAGTAACAAGGTTTCCGATCCTTTGACTTTGGCTTGAGAATTGTCACCAAAAGTTACATTTGGACCATTTTTGGGGACATATTGTTGTAGCCACTCCTTGTTGTAAGTCATGTGCCCGTCGCATCCACCGTCCAAGTACCATATTCCTTTCCTAGGTTCCTACAAAACAAAAAAATACATTTATGGTACCCTTTATTCTTTTGGGTCTAAAGGATTAGAATTTCTTTGGTACCCTAGCTTTGTTCATTGCTCTCTTTCCAAAGTACCGGTTTAGGGCATTATAATATCCCATGATTTGCAGATATAGGGAGTAGGAGCAATAGGTTGGGTTTGATTAAGAAATTGGTTGGGAGAAGAGAATTGATTTTGGTTATGAAACCGAGAATGGCTTGGGGAATTATGAGATGATCTAGGAGAGGTATTGTGTTGGGCATGGTTTCTTCCATTAGAGAATGGCCGCTAGGTCTTTGAGGTTTGGCATATGAGTGATGATCATAGAATCTTTGCTGCCTTGGAGACCTCACTGCTCACCATATTCGGCCGTCTAGGAAACCTCTCGCCGTCCACCATGTCTTGGTTGTCTAGGAGACCTCTCGCCGTCCACCATGTCTTGGTTGTCTAGGAGACCTCTCGCTGTCCACCATGTCTTGGTTGGTTCTCCTTCATTTGCTCCTTGATTCCTTTCTTTTGCCATATGTATTTACCTTTGCTTGCTTTTTCTCCTTTTCCTTTCGACTCGCTTAGGATGGCTATATGAGTTTTATCAAGGTGAGTGGGGCTATCTGGAGTTGATACATCGTGTGGCCGGAGCTAGCTTCATCCATTTTTCCTTTTTCCTTGAGATCTTCCTTGGTTTGGATAGGATAAACATTTTCTTGGGCCTTGACATAGTTCATGCTTTCAAGAACCATCTTGTCAATTGCCCTTTCATCAAGCAAGAGGGGTATATGTGTACATAGTAAGATTGTTAGCTCCAATTCCCGATTTGTCACTTGGGTGTCTTTGGTTGTAGCTAAAGTGTGTCAAGGCTTCTCCAGAGTCGTTCCAGTTTCAAACTTCTTTTTGAAGGATTCATTTTCCTTTTCAAGATTGATGTTGGTTTCCGTAAGTTTGGAATTCATAGTCGCCGCCTCTTCATCGCTTTTTCAAGCATAAGGTTTTGGACTTTCGCACCTTGATTGGCTTTTTCAAGGTTCTCAATGGTTTTACTTTGGGATAGATTGTCGGTGAGCAATGAAGCAAAGCCAGCTTGGTGTCTTTTTATTTGAATTAATAAAGTACCGACTAATTGTTTAAATTCTTCATTATTTAAGGTATTGAATTGAGGTACCTGTTTTAGTTCCTCAAGAATAGCTAAGGCTTCAAGATCCTCTTCATCAGTTCCGAGTCTTCATCATCTCCACCATCAAGCATATCATTGCTTCTTCTCCTTCACTTTCGTAGTCACCGTACTCACATTCCTCATCACCGAACTTGGATGAGTCAACAATCAATACTTGCTCTTTATTCTTCTCATTCTTCTTCTTTGTGCAATTGTAGCAACTTGCATCTTGAACTATGAATTATCTCTTTAGAGTATGAGAATTTCTTAGCCGTCCGACTTTCCCTAGGTTTCCTTGGTTCGGGACAATGAGGAGTAATGTCCAAGCTTCTTACAGTTGAAGCATTCAACTTTCTTTTTAGGGTTCTCTTGATCGTAGGTGGACGGGCTATAGCTTCTCTCAAAGGACTTCTTATGTGCTCTCAAGGTGTTTCGATGCCCATGGATATGAGGCTTGGTAGATCTCCTTGGGAGAGGTTATTTGAGGGAAGGTTTACTTTTTGGAGGGAGAGAAGAACCATAGAATCAATATCTTGTTGGGTAATTGGTTTTTGGGTGGTTTCTTGGGCGCCTAAGGCAAGAGTTTGTAAAATGGAGGGAACAGTTGAAGTTTTATCATTCCTTCTAGTTCATAGGCTTCAAGTTTACCAAAGTATTATTCAACAATCATGGTGCTCCATTTTGAGCCTTCTCTTATTGGCAAAGCTACCTTCTCATATTCTTGAGGAAGGTTGGAGTATATTTTGAGACACAAGTCTTGGTTCTCAAAAGTTTTACCATGATCGCAATGGATCTTACCAAGTCTTCAAACCTTGGTTTTGCAGCACTTACTTTCTCACCAGGGTAGAATTTGAAGTTGTCAAGTTGTCTAAGAAGGTTGTATAGGTTTTGTGTTCTAACACTAGTGTGTTTGTGGAACTTGGTATGAATGAGTTCCTGCCAGCCTTTCGAGATGGTTCCTTGGCAATTTCTTGAGCAAGAGAGTCATTAACACTCTTTTGGAGTATGTTTTTGACTTTAAGGTTAGGCATCGACTAGCCGTCTTTCGAATCAGTCTGCACTCGGAGATTTTACTTTGCTAGGTCCACCATTTGTATCAACAGACAGTGGTATATGACTTCATTTTCAAGGGCATACCAATTCCAAATACTATTGGCATCAAGGTATGTTTTAATTTTTGATGCATATATTTCAAATGATCCACAAATCATCAATATGGGAATGTCTTTCTCATTATTTCTCCTTGGTTGAGGCATGATGGGTTGGTAGTTGATCCTTCACAAGTTGTTAGACTTTTGTGTGTGAAGACAAGCTCGATACCAATTGAAAGGTCCCGTTTGCTTAGATCAAATTAAAGGTTAGGCGGTTAAGGTTTGACAACGAGGTGAAATCTTAGCCGTCGAGGTTAACCGGTTTTAAAGATTGGAGTTAAATGTGCAAATGAATAAAAGTGTTTGAAATAATGTAAAGACAAGTGAATAGTGTAGGTGTGTGTATATGTGTGTGTGTGTTGTGTGATAATACCAATTGAACACAAGGAATTTTAAGGTGGTTCAGTAGTTCACTCCTCCTACGTCCACCCTCACCGTCAACCTTGACAAGTGAGATCAATCCACTTAAATCTAGTTCCCGTTAAGATTTACAAAGGATTGGATAGGCAAGTTCCTTGAACTTCCTCTTCCTAATAAGTACAAATTTATTAGGGATCAAGCTCTACACCGAGCTATTCACACTACCCACTTAAAGTCGGTCTTAAGGGGTTCTTACAAATCCGCCTTATACACCCGAGATCGATTCTGAAGTGTCTTAAGATTGTTTTGATTATTGGTTGCAGGTTGAGAAGGTTTGGATGCAAGGTTTGTAGAAGTTGTGTGTAAAAGGGGTGGTGTCTTCAGTCTTGGAGAGTTCCTTTTATAAGCTTGGAAATAGCCGTTGGAGGAGACAAGGAGACAAGGGAGTAAATGCATGTTGGAGTTGCATTTAGAGCCTTTGTTGACTGGAGAATAAATTAGCCGGAATCTCGCAACCAGGCATGTGATCTTCATGGAGATGAGCCGGCAACATCCGTATGGAGAGATTTGGACAAGGCACATCTTGGTCATCACAGGATTTCTTCATAGCCGTTGATGTTGAAGATCATAGCTGTTGAGGGTGAAACCTTTCATGAGAGAACCTTAGCTGTCAGAGCTAAGTTCTGATCTAGAAGGTTTAGGCATTATGTAATACATCATACTACAGATGTAATTTAGATACATTAATGTATATGAGAGGATTTGAGTGATATCTTTTGAGGGATGTTTGAATCATAGCTGTCCAGATGATATATATAGAAGTGCATATTGAAGTTGATGGCTTAGCTGTCCAAGGTCATATGTTATCTTGGCTGTCAGATAACATATGATATATTTCTTTGTCAAAACCTATTATAACTATGTGGCTTACATAGTTAGGTCCTAACAAGGTCAAAATAGTCATCTCCACCTGATCAAGGTCATTGATGTATTACCATATGCTATTATATTGGTTTATACTCCCTCCGTCCCTCTATACGAATGTCGAAAAAAAATTCAAATTTGCTGCAAGTTTAAAAACTTTTTTTTCAACTTTTTCCGACATTCACTTAGGGACAGAGGGGGAGTAGTTATTAATGTGTTATATTAAGAATATAGAGCGATTGTAATCAACAATCTCGATTTAATATCTCATAGATGGGTGGTTTCTGCTGCTGCCGATGGAAATGGCTTAAAAAGACGATTATACTCTTAATTCTTAATGAACTAATTCAATGGATTAGAGTTGACTTATATCACTTTTGACTGAACATGTCCAGATCTGAAAAAAATAATAATATATAAAGTCTAATATTTCAGAGATCTGAACAAATCTATAGTATAAATAAGATCATGCCACCTCATTCCATGAACAGTTTCATTAGCCAATTTCCCATTTTGCCTTCACTAAGTTGTCCCTTTCCCATTTTTCTCTTAAATTTTTTTTTTTAAATTAAAAAAAAAATTTAATTAAAAAAAAATAAACAAACAAACACGTGTCCTTGGACACGGGCTTTTACTAGTATTAAATGAAGACAAGTGCATTTTTATTACAAATTGGGAATGCAACTCTTAGTTCTTTGTCTACTAAGCTAAGCTTTGTCTTCAAATGAAACTTCTTTTACCTTCTTCCTGGACCGCAACTCATCAAGATAATGTTGATAAATGTAAGAACCAGATCCCCAGATTGCCAGCAACAATGAAATTACCTTCACTCCATTCATCTTGTCATGGTAAAATACGACTGCAAAAATCGGGACAATTGGCAAACTTAAGGCAGTAATAACATTAGAGAACAATGAAGAAACCTCAAAAATCAACCCCATGGCACCTATGGTCGAAACTGCCCACGACAAGGCCGTCCCAACTAAAGTCATCACATATGACACCTTTCCGAGCTTATACGCCTCCATTTCCCCGTTTAGACCCTTCCACTCTCGGCTAACAAAAAGCCCAATCAAAATCAAACATGTCGCTACTAAACTTTCCCATAACAACAAATCCAGTACCTTTATAAATGTGGGCGTTTTAAGAATCTTTCTAAAAACAAGTTGTGTTAGAGAGAAGAATAGTCCGGCGGAGGCGGCCGCACCTATGGCACATAAAAACCCAATCGCGTATTTTGCTTTGGATGATGTGGATGACTCTGATTGGTCGTTTTGGAAAACAAGGAGGGTGGATGACGTGGTTACAAGCACTAGGGAGTTGATGATGAAAGGAGTGAACTTTTGTGCATTGAGGAAGTACGAAAAGAAAGCGTTGAAGGCCAACTGACTTGCACATATAAGCGAAGAAGTTGAGACCGGGAGATATGCAAGACCGACTGAGAATAATGCGCCATTGGATGCAAGAATAATGCCTAGGCCAAGATAAACTGACAAGAGGATTGGAAGACGAGGCTTTTCGTCGTTGTGGTTGTTTTGTGGGGAGTGTGATTTAGTTTGGAACAAGAATAAGAAAGGTATTATCAGAATCGGCAATCCTCCCGTTTGAACAAGTGTACCCATCCATTTACTATTTCCACCATCCATGAAATAGAGTCTTCCCAAAAGCGTAGCAATTGCTTGACCAGTGAGGGCGCAGATAGTGAAGACGGAGGTTCTCACGTACCGCCCAAAGTTAGAATCTGGTTTTTCATCGATGAATGGAGTTTTAGGTATGATTCCGTCCATGGCTGCCTGAAATGATTGAATAGAGAAGTGAAGAGTGGGTCAAATTAGTATAAACTACTCTCTCCGTCCCATTAAGCTTAAGAAGATTCCATTTTGCGCGGGAATTAAGAAATATTATTATAGTATTAGGAGAGAGAATGAGTGGAAGAAGTGTTGTGAGTGTGAAAAATTAAATAGGAGAGAGAATGAGTGGAGGGAATAGTAAATTATAATGTGTTGTGAGTATTAAAATAATGTAGGAGAGGGAATGAGTGGAGAGAATAGTGATTTAAGGTTTCCTTTTTGGGATTTCTTAAGAGTTATGGGACGCCCAAAATAGAAAGTTTTCTTAAAACTTATGGGACAGAGGGAGTATAATATAGTAACTGTCATATTATATCAGCACGGTCAAATAAAGACAAAAGAAAATTATTTTGGAACGCAGGAGGTGAGTACAAAGAAGACAAATTAAGTACTAGTTAGTAGTCTGTCTAAATAGTTGGGGAAGGCAGAGAGTGTACTGTGATGTGATACATTTCATAGACTTCTCTTCCCCACAACTTTTATCTAGTTAAGGTTATAAAGCATATTTACACAGTTACTTGGTGCAAGGCTGTCAAGTGGGGCTCCTTCTGTTTTTGCTCTTTATTCAATGGTTTATATCTATACTGACCCCACCCACCCCACCCCCACCCACCACCACCACTTCATTTTTTGAGTGGTTCAATTTAAACCCTTGATAGTGTCTTCTTCTTCTAAAAAAATAATAATAATAATCTATAGTATAAATGAGAAAAGTGAGATGAATAGTTGTATAAATAGTGTCAAATTTTTTTTTTTCCATTTTACCCTCACTAAGTTGTCTCTTTCCCATTTTATCTTCACTTTTAATTAAAAAAAATACCACGTGTCCTAGAACACGGGCTTTTACTAGTAAGTTAATACTCCCTCCGTCCCGCCCGAAAGGGCAATTTTGCCTCCTAGCAAGGAAATTAAGAAATGAATGAGGAAAGTGATGTAAGAAAGAGAAAAAGGTTAAATGTTGTGAGTATAAAAAATCAAATAGGAGAGAGAATGAGTGGGAGGAATAGTTAGGAGAGAGAATGTTGTGAGTGTAAAAGTAAAGTAAGAGAGAGAATGAGTGGGGTAGGAAGAGTATAAAAATAATAAAAACTTTTCTTTTTGGGGTTGTGCCCTTTTAAATGGGACGCCCAAAAAGGAAATTTGTGCCCTTTCGGACGGGACGGAGGGAGTAGTTAATAACTACTCCTCCATCAGAAAAAAAAATCATTTTTTATTTTTGATTAATAAAATGAATAGTATTCATTTGATGAAGTAGTATTAAAAATTATGGTGATATTAAGTGTGAGTTTGGGATTTTTTTTTTTTTGCCTTATAATCACTTTTGAAAGTTAAAATCACTTTTAATATCATTTGGATAACAATAGTGATTATGATTTTAAGCTTTGTTAAAAGCAAAAAAAAACACGTGTTTAGGTAAAAACAACTATGTCTATGACCCAATTTTTGAGAAAAGTGATTATTATTAGAAGTTGTTGCCAAAACGCAGTTGTGTTAAAAAAGATTGAAGATAAAAGAGTAGAGTGTGATTACCTATTATTAACAGTGGCTGCCCTTTAGCTTCAGAAAAATATACTTAGGGCGAGAGACTGAGAGAGAGGTGTGGAGGAATGTGCATGGTCAAGCCACTACTTATAATTGCAGGGTCTTTACACCCTTTAATTCACGTCTATAAGAATTTTATTTATTCGCCGATGAAAAACGAGACTCTAACTTTATTAATTAATACTGCAAGTAAAACTGAAAAGAGAGGATGTGGACGTTGCTACAAAGTATTCCCTCTGATAAAAAAATAAAAATTTTATATGGTAATTTATAATTTTTAAAATATGAGTTTATTTATTTGTAAACTATTAAGATTGAATTAAAATTATTATATATTTTTTTAAATACTCCCTCCGTCCCGCTAATATCCGCACCAACACTGTTTGCGCGGGAATTAAGGAATATGATATTTTAATAAAATGTTGTGAGTGTAAAAGTAAAGTAGGAGAGAGAATGAGTGGAGGGTGTAATAAATTATAATGGTGTTGTGAGTATTAAAATAATGTAGGAGAGATAATGAGTGGGATTGGGTGAATATTTTATTAATATAAAGTTTCCTTTTTGGGAGTGTGCGGATATTAGCGGGATGCCAAAAAAAAAAAGTGTGCGAATATTAGCGGGACGAAGGGAGTATGACTAAATATTTAGAAACAAATCAATGAGTTTGGGTTTCTTATACTCCATCCTTCCTATTCGAAAAGAAACAAAAATGGTATTATGAGAATTAAGAAAAATGTATGATGACTTAAGTGTTGTGGGTATCAAAAGTGATATAGGAGAGAGAATGTATGATAGAGAATATTAAGTGAATAATTGTTGTAAGTATAATTAATGGACTATATGAATAAAAAATATTAAAAAAATCATTTATAAATGTGCATTTTTAAATAAGACATCCAAAAAGTGATATGGAGAGGGAGTAGGTGTTTGTATCTCTTGAAAATTGCATTTATTAGATACTCCCTCCGTCCCAATCTAAATGTTCAAAAATGGATTCGGTGCGGGAATTAAGGAAAGTGAGGTAGGAAAGAGAAAAAGTTTAAAAGTCGTGAGTATGAAAAATTAAATAGGAGAGAGAATGAGTGAGAGAAATAGTTAGGAGAGAAAATGTTGTGAGTATAAAATAAAGTAGGAGAGAGAATGAGTGGGTGGAATAGTGAAAAAAACTTTCCTTTTTTGAAAATGAAATATTTTAAATGAGACGCCCAAAATGAAAAGTTTGAATATTTAGATTGGGACGGAGTGAGTATGAAATTAGGTTCTATATGTTGGGGTTGGATTTTTATTCCCTAACTCCACTAACTTAATTAAAGTAAGATAATAGTACCCTATTCCTATTGAGTGAACATCAAAAATTGGACATAAAAATTAATAAAAAGTAAAAGAGAAAATTAGAGGAAAAAGGTGTTTGTGAGTATGAAAAATAAAATAGGAAAGAGAATAACTGTGAAAAATAGTAAATTGATTGATGTTATGAATATATAAGTAAAGTATGAGAGAAAAACCTTGTCATTTTGAACAATCTTAACTCACATAAAACGAACGAAAAAGAAAATAAGGCCGTGTGGGATGGAGAAAGTATATCATATAATTATAATTATGTATTGTAGGCCTAATCGATCTTGGCCTACAAAGAAAAGCTAAAATTAATGGGCATAAGTATAGGTTGAGAACAAGTAGGGAGAAAAGAAAAGCAGTGTTCTTTTTGGTAATGGTCAACACAGAACAATTAAGCTAGAATAGGCATAAATAATAAAGATTATTTTTTTCTTTCTTCAACTACTGAATCGTCTGGACTTGGTCATTAACATAGAATGCATGGTGATCGTAGATATTCTATCGCACAAAATTATCTTGGTAATTGTTGGATTTTGGGGTTACAAATGCAGCGAAATATTTAATTTTAACATCAAAA
The DNA here is from genome assembly GCA_022495995.1 of Adenophora triphylla var. japonica. Lineage (NCBI taxonomy): Eukaryota > Viridiplantae > Streptophyta > Magnoliopsida > Asterales > Campanulaceae > Adenophora > Adenophora triphylla. The sequence continues at coordinate 75,802 of JAFEMH010005809.1, forward strand.
CCCTAGCCCTAAGATCCGTCTAGCATGAATAGATTAGAAATTAATATGAGATAGAATCTACATACCTTGAATGCGAAGAAAGATTTGTTGGAAAAATAGTGTGTTTTGAAGGATATTAATGGATTAATTTCTAAAGGATAATTTTGTCAAATTACTTAAGTGGTTTAGTGTGTTTGGGAAATAAAATACTCCCTCCGTCCCATTATTTACTTCACCATTTAGGCTCCGGCACGCAAATTAAGAAAATGGGTGGAAAGAAAAAATGTTGTGAGTGTAATTTGAAAATAGGAGAGAGAAATTTGAAAATAGGAGAGAGAATGAGTGGAGGGAATAATAAATTATAATGGTGTTGTGAGTATTAAAATAATGTAGAAGAGAGAATGAGTGGAGGGAATAGTAAAGATTCTTTGCCAGAAAAGAAAAGGTGAAGCTTTCAATGGGACAACCAAAATGGCAAAAAGTAAAGTTATTAATGGGACGGAGGGAGTATTTAATTATTCAAAATGGTTTTTGGATGAATTAAATATAAATGCTCAAAGGATTTGGCCCAAATCGTGATAATAAATTTTTATTTTGTAAATCAAAAATGACTTTGAAATTTACTGAGGTGCTCGGCCGAACAGAGTGTTAACTCGGTCGAGCATAGCATGGCAGTAAGTCAAAAGTTTCTGGAAAGTCATGCTCGGCCGAGGCATATGCCTTGCTCGGCCGAGCAGATCTGGGCAAAGCCTTGCTCGGCCGAGCAAGGTAAATGACTCGGCCGAGCAGATCCTGGGCATTAATGACGGTTTGATTTTCAAAATGTAACAGCCATGGAAATGAATATCAAAACTGAAAATGGTTAATATTTTCAGTTTAATGGAGTTTAATTTCGGGTTAATTGTTATTAATCTCAAATTAAATCCAAATATTCAATTGTGATTTTCTAAGGCTTTTGGAGTTTATAAATTGTTGTTTGTTAACAACAATGAAGAGAACTTTTGGAAATCATTGGAATAACACAAGAAAAACCCACAGCTGAAAATCAAACACCCATCTTCTAAAATCCTCCTCCATTCTCTTGTTTCATATTGTTGCTTCGTCCATTGGCCTCCTAACTTGCATCATAATCGAAGAGGTGATCTAGTCCAAGCACATTTCAACTCGCCGGGAACTTTAGGTGCAAAGTGCTCCCGGTCCGCACGTTCTATCCTGGGAGACAGTGGTTTCATTGGGCTCGTGCAGAAATTTCAACAACTTCTCCTTGTATTTTCAGTTTTGTTAATTATATTGTATTTATAATTTCTGTAATTGTACACACTTGTAACAATCTTAAGACATGTCCCTAATCGAGGGAGTCGATTACAGTTTTTGAAAAACAGAAAATACTAACTTAGTTGTTGTGTTTCAGATGGCAACGAACAACAACAACGTGGAGACCCAAATTGGATCCCAAACTGGACCCCAAACTAATCCCTAAACTGGAAACACAAGTGGCTCGACAAATTGTGACAAATGCTCCTACGATCCTTATCCTGACCCCTCATGCGAAAAAACCCGAGAAGTTTGTTGGCCACGACTTTAAGCGTTGGAAACAAAAGATGCTTTTCTACCTCACTACCTTACACTTGGCAAAATATCTGAAAGAGGATATGCTAAAGGTGAGTGAAGGAGAAACCGATGTTACAACCTTGGCTGCGGTTGAAACATGGAAGCATGGGGAATACTTGTGCAGAAACTATGTCCTTAATTCGCTTTCAGATTCTCTTTACAATGTGTTTAATGAGAAGAAATCTGCAAAGGAATTGTGGGGGTCGTTTGACCACGAATATAAGATTGAGGATGCGGAAACAAAGAAGTTCATTGTTGCCCGTTTCCTTGATTTTAAGATGGTGGACAACAAGAGTGTGAAATCTCAAGTTGATGAGTTTTAAACTATTTTGCACGAGATTCATGCCGAGGGTATAATCATAAGTGAAAGCTTCCAAGTGGCTGCAATCATTGAAAAATTGCCTCCATCTTGGAATGATTTCAAAAACTACCTTAAGCATAAGCGAAAGGAAATGGATGTGGAAGGAATCATCCTTCATTTGAGTATTGAAGAGAACAACAGAGCAGCTGAAAACAAGTTTGTTTCTAGTGTGGCTAAGGCCAATGTGGTGGAGCATGGTGAAAGCTCCAAAGGCAAAAAGTTTGGGAAGGGAAAAGGGAAGGTTGTGACAACTTCCAAGAATTCCCACTTGGGACCAAACGGTGGTGTTTCCAAGAAGAAGTTATTAGGAACTTGTTATAATTGTGGCGGTGAAGGCCACAAGGCTCATACTTGCAAGTTGCCAAAGAAGGCTCGTGAGGCAAACATGGTGAAAGGCATTGCTAGGGACGTGTCCGAGATGCACCTCGCAGCTGTGGTTTCCGAGGTGAATTTGGTGGGTTCAAACCCAAATCAATGGTGGATTGACACCGGTGCTACTAGACATGTGTGCTCTAATAGAGACATGTTTAGTACGTTTGTTGCTAAGGATGGCGAGAAGCTATTCATGGGAAATTCAGCCACCTCCGAGATCAAAGGAGAAGGAAAAGTGGTTTTGAAGATGACATCCGGGAAGGAGTTGACTCTCAACAACGTGCTTTATGTGCCCGACATCCGGAAGAACTTGGTGTCCGGATCGCTTTTGATAAAGCATGGATTTCGTATTGTGTTTGAGTCTAATGTAGTCACTTTATCTAAGAGTGGAATGTTTTGTAGGCAAAGGTTATGTCAATGATGGACTGTTTAAGCTAAGTGTAATGGTTGTTAAGGCGAAAGCTAATGATATGAATATCTCTTCCGTTTACTTGCTTGAGTCATCTAATTTGTGGCATGGTAGACTTGATCATGTTAATTTTGATTCTATACGTCGTTTGACAAAAACAAATTCTATTCCAAAGTTTAAAGTTGATTGTAAACAAAAATGTGAAATTTGTGTAGAAGCAAAATTAACAAGAAAGTCATTCCATTCAGTTGAAAGACATAGTGAACCACTTGAATTGGTTCACACGGACTTATGTGACTTTAAATTAACACAATCACGGGGCGGCAATAAGTACTTCATGACTTTTGTAGATGATGGCACAAAGTATTGCTATGTGTATCTTCTTAAAAGTAAAGATGAAGCTATAGAGAAGTTTACTCTCTATAAAAATGAAGTTGAGAATCAATTAAACCGAAAAATTAAGGTGCTAAAAAGTTATAAAGGAGGTGAATATGAATCTCCATTTGAAACAATTTGTGCTCAAAGTGGAATTAAACATATAACCTCGGCACCTTATACATCCCAACAAAACGGTGTTGCCGAAAGGAAAAATCGGACATTGAAAGAAATGATGAATGCCATGTTATTAAGTTCGGGATTACCGGATAACATGTGGGGGGAAGCCGTGTTTTCGGCTAACAACATGTTAAACAAAATACCCCGAAAGAAACAAGACAAAACTCCTTATGAACTATGGCATGGAAGAATGCCAAGTTATAAGCACTTGAGAGTGTGGGGGTGTCTTGCAAAGGTAGCCATACCTCCTCCTAAAAAGGTGAAAATTGGACCTAAAACTGTTGATTGCATATTTATTGAATATGCACATAACAGTAGTGCTTATAGATTTTTTGTGTATGAGTCGAAAATTGAAGCTATACACAAAAATACTATAATGGAATCGGTGTATGTATCTTTCTTTGAGAATATATTCCCATGTAAGTCAAGAAATGAGGCAAGCTCATCGACTAGGGTTATAGATTCAATAGAAGAAGAACACGTTCAAGATAAAAGAGAAGAAGAAGAGGTAGAACCTCGACGGAGCAAAAGAGCTAGGATTGAAAAATCCTATGGTCCGGACTTTCTAACCTATATGGTAGAAAGTGAACCACAAAGTTACAAAGAAGCCGTTAGCTCTTCGGAAGGACCTTTGTGGAAGGAAGCAATTAAAAGTGAAATTGATTCCATTTTGCAAAATCACACATGGAACCTAGTGGACCTTCCTTCGGGAAGTAAACCACTAGGATATAGGTGGATTTTCAAAAGGAAAATGAAGGCGGACGGAACAATTGATAAGTACAAGGCCCGACTTGTAATTAAAGGTTACAGACAGAAAGAAGGCCTAGACTATTTTGACACGTATTCTTCCGTCACGAGAATAACATCAATAAGAGTTGTACTTGCGATTGCCGCATTGAGAAATCTTGAAATACATCAAATGGATGTAAAAACAGTCTTTCTAAATGAAGATTTAGAAGAGGAGATTTACATGGAACAACCCGAGGGGTTTGTTGCGCATGGACAAGAAAAGAAGGTGTGCAAATTAGTAAAGTCATTGTATGGCTTGAAACAAGCACCAAAACAGTGGCATCAGAAATTTGACAATGCTATGATGCAAAGTGGATTTAAAATAAATGAGTGTGACAAATGTGTCTATTCTAAAACCACGGAAAATGGCTATGTCATTTTGTGTCTTTATGTAGACGACATGCTTATCATTGGGAGTTGTGATAAGATGATCAAATCCACGAAAGACATGTTGAATTCGAAGTTTGACATGAAAGATATGGAACTTGCGGACGTAATTCTTGGAGTTAAAATTTCTAGAATATCCAACGGACTTGTGCTAAGTCAATCTCATTATGTGGATAAAATTCATGAGAAATTTAGCAAGGATGACAATGGAATAGCGAGTACTCCAATCGACCCAAATCTTCATCTTTCAAAGAATAGAGATGAATCGGTGTCTCAATTAGAGTATTCGAGAATCATCGGAAGTCTAATGTACTTGATGAGTTGTACTAGACCGGATATTGCTTATACCGTTAGCAAGTTGAGCCGGTATACAAGTAATCCTGGAACAAATCATTGGAAGGGTATAGTAAGAGTACTAAGGTACTTAAGATATACTCGTGATTTTGGATTACATTACACTAGACATCCAGCTGTGATAGAAGGATATAGTGATGCTAATTGGATATCAGATATCAAAGACTCAAGGTCTACAAGTGGAAATTTATTCACATTAGCTGGTGCAGCTATATCATAGAAATCTTCTAAGCAAACTGTTATAGCCAGATCAACCATGGAATCTGAGTTTATAGCATTAGATAAATGTGGTGAAGAAGCCGAATGGCTACGCCAATCTCTAGAAGATATTCCAAGATGGGAAAAGCCCGTGCCCGCAATTAGTATACATTGCGATAGCCAATCTGCGATTGGTAGGGCACAAAGTCATATGTATAATGGTAAGTCTAGACATATACGTCGAAGACATAATACCATTAAACAACTACTTGCAACTGGCACCATATCTATTGACTATGTAAGGTCAAAAGATAACTTGTGGGATCCGCTAACCAAAGGGTTAAGTAAAGAGATAGTTACAAGGTTGACATTGAGAATGGGTTTAAAGCCTCTTGAGAAGTTAAACACGGCGGAAAACCCAACCTAGTTGACTGGAGATCCCAAGATCTAGGTTCAAAGGGACAACCTAACTGTTAAAAGACTTGTAGCGTCACTGTGGGGGTCAACCCTATACTCATTCCTTAAAGTGACATCCCGAGCTTAATGAGGTTAAGTCTATGGCTTTTAATGATTCTTATGAGAAGTAAAATGGTTTACTTAAAAGAATCACCTATGCGAGAAAGAAGTAGAGGCCGCACAAAAAGCTATGAGAGCTGAATTGTGTTAGGGAGATACCTGTGTAAAGTATATGATCGGCTACACAAAAAGCTAGCAGTTCAAGGACATCGTGTCTACTAATTAGCGAGTAGAGTAAATATGCTTTTACAAGGGAAGGTTCAAAGGGCAAACCCCTACCTATCCTATGCAGGTTTTTGACTGTCGGACTTTATCACCTATCCTCATGAATTTCCTTCGTGTGGGGGATTGTTGGAAAAATAGTGTGTTTTGAAGGAAATTAATGGATTAATTTCTAAAGGATAATTTTGTCAAATTACTTAAGTGGTTTAGTGTGTTTGGTAAATAAAATATTTAATTATTCAAAATGGTTTTTGGATGAATTAAATATAAATGCTCAAAGGATTTGGCCCAAATCTTGATAATAAATTTTGATTTTATAAATCAAAAATGACTTTGAAATTTACTGAGGTGCTCGGCCGAGCAGAGTGTTAACTCGGCCGAGCATAGCATGGCAGTAAGTCAAAAGTTTCTGGAAAACCATGCTCAGCCGAGGCATATGCCTTGCTCGGCCGAGCAGATCTGGGCAAAGCTTTGCTCGGCCGAGCAAGGTACATGACTCGGCCGAATAGATCCTGGGCATTAATGACTGTTTGATTTTCAAAATGTAACAGCCATGGAAATGAATATCAAACTGAAAATGGTTAATATTTTCAGTTTAATGGAGTTTAATTTCGGGTTAATTGTTATTAATCTCAAATTAAATCCAAATATTCAATTGTGATTTTCTAAGGCTTTTGGAGTTTATAAATTGTTGTTTGTTAACAACAATGAAGAGAACTTTTGGAAATCATTGGAATAACACAAGGAAAACCCACAGCTGAAAATCAAACACCTATCTTCTAAAATCCTCCTCCATTCTCTTGTTTCATATTGTTGCTTCCTCCATTGGCCTCCTAACTTGCATCATAATCGAAGAGGTGATCTAGTCCAAGCACATTTCAACTCGTCGGGAACTTTAGGTGCAAATTGCCTCCGGTCCGCACGTTCTATCCTGGGAGACAGTGGTTTCATTGGGCTCGTGCAGAAATTTCAACAAATTCTCCTTGTATTTTCAGTTTTGTTAATTATATTGTATTTATAATTTCTGTAATTGTACACCCTTGTAACAAGATTTACTCGAATTCGATTCTGAAAAACGAATCTCAAAGCGAATATCAAAACCGTTGTTGAAGGTTTTGATATTCTCCTTGTTCTTCAATGAGATGAATTGATCCAAGCCTTAGGTGATAACGTAACCACCCTCTAATGGTAATCCACACGCAAACGAACCAAGAACACCTTCTTGTTGGATTGCTAGATGTTCCTCTTGATTATTGAGACACTTTTCAATAATCTATGGCTGATTATGGAATTGAATCTAGGGTGTTTTGATCTTTGATTCTCAATCAAAATCAAGGAATTTGTGTTTCCAAGGCCCTAAAATTCGTATATGACTTCTGGGGAAAAAGGACCTATTTATACTTTGTAAATAGCCCTAACAATTAGGGAGAAAAGTCCTTTTTCGAAGCAAAAACGGATTGCTGAAACGAGACATGGGCGGTCACCCACCAAGGGTTGGGCGGTCGCCCAGTTGTACAACGCTTAATCCTTTATTCGAAAATCCACATGGGCGGTCGCCCATATGGGGCTGGGCGGTCGTCCACCTGTACAGTCCCCAATGCACTATTTTCGAATCCCACGTGAGCGGTCGCCCTTATCCACTTGAGCGGTCGTCCAAGTCAACATTTGACTTGTGGCGGTCGCCCATGGTGAACCTCGGCGGTCGCCCATGTGTCCAAAATCCATAATTTCAGCCCGAATCAAATTCGTTCTTTGTATGTGACCCAAAAGGAATTATATTTTGTTGGTAGTGAGTCGAAACATCGACCTCACAAGACATAAGTGACTTCTAGCAAATCATTATGTCCACCCAATTAATATAACATCAAGACTTGATTCCTCAATAGATCCAATGTTATAATCCCTTTGTCCACGATGTTCAATTGAACATGAGTCATGGTCTATATCAACTCATTCCGTTCAATGCTTTCTCGATTCCGAATATGTTGATAATGCAAATGCATTTGATCTCTATCAAATCACTTGAGTGCGGCCACACATTTCATCAACATCATTCATCGAGGGGCCCAAGCAAACATCTCTCTTCATAAGAGGGACAAATCCCATCTTGACTTATCATTCTTCCCTACATGATTCCAATCGTGCTAACATAGCCCTTATTGCTATCCGATTAAAGACAGTGTTAGACTATATTAAACACGATCTTCGTCATGTGGAAGACGATGATAATATCAGGTTTAAGGATTCAATAACACGACTATCATGAGATTTATTCATGACACATATGACTATTGACCATGTCATAAATCTCATTGGTAGGTCATGTCCAATACTTGTTCTCTAGCAAGTATCCATAAGTGTAATGTGCATCACATGCATATAATCATCACCTTTATTATCCACTACCAACTTATACTAGTTGTTCTCAACAAATAGGGACGCAGTTCAATATAATAAACATGCAAAACATATAATGAATCAAATAATGCTTTCTCTATAATAAATGATAAAGATGATTACATAGTGGTTTAGATAATAAGTCAAATATAACTAAACGCCTAGGGCACTACACCAACAATCTCCCACTTGCACTAGGCTCCATCTATGTATCTAATACCCATGGACCTAACATGACCATCATGCTTCGCTTGTGCGAGGGGGTTTTGTAAGCGGATCCCCAATGTTATCATCGGTTGATACTTTGCATATCTTAACGTCTCCCCGATCATTGAACTCTCGAATGGGATGGAAACGTCTAAGTATATGTTTGGATCTCTGGTGTGACCTTGGTTCCTTTGCTTGCGCAATGGCACCATTGTTGTCATAATAAAGTTCCACCGGATTAGTGATACTTGGAACAATCTAAGTCACTAATGAACTTCTTGATCCAAACTGCCTCCTTAGATGCATCAGATGCCGCTATGTATTCGGCCTCAGTAGTAGAATCGGTAATAATACTCTGCTTGGAACTCTTCCAACATATCGCACCTCCATTAAGCATAAACATAAATCCTGACTGCGATCAGAAATCATCTTTGTCGGTTTGGAAGCTAGCATCTGTGTAACCTCTTACAACAAGATCTTCTTCCAACCCTCAAAATACCAAGAACGCATCCTTAGTCCTTCGTAAGTACTTTAGGATCGTCTTGACTGCCATCCAATGGTTCTCACCCGGATCTGATTGGTAACGACTTGTCATGCTCAAAGCATACGAGACGTCGGGTCTAGTACAAATCATAGCGTACATGATAGAACCAATAGCCGAAGCGTATGGAATATCATTCATCCTTTTTCGTTCATCAGTTGTCTTAGGACACTGAGTCTTACTAAGATTAACACCATAACTCATTGGCAAGTTTTCTCTCTTAGAATTTTCCATCTTGAATCTTCTAAGAACCATGTCAATGTAGGTACTTTGACTCAAGCCAATGATCCTCTTTGATCTATCTCTATAGATCTTGATACCAAGGATGTAAGCGGCTTCGCCCATATCTTTCATTGAGAAACACTTCCCTAACCAAGACTTGACAGTCTCAAGCGCAGGAATGTCATTTCCAATGAGTAAGATATCATCGACATACAACAAGAGAAATAGCACAACACTCCCACTGAATTTCATGTATACACAAGGTTCATCTTCGTTCTTGATAAAACCAAACTCTTTGATTTTCTCATCGAACCGAAGATTCCAACTCCTAGAAGCTTGCTTCAATCCATAAATGGATCTTTGCAACTTGCACACCTTACAAGAATTTTGTGGATCTACAAAACCTTTGGGTTGTGTCATATACACATCCTCTAGCAGTTTCCATTAAGAAAAGCGGTTTTGACATCCATTTGCCATATCTCATAGTCATAATATGCGGCTATGGCAATCAAAATTCTAACATACTTAAGCATGGCAACAGGCGAGAAGGTTTCATCATAGTCTACACCATGAGTTTGCCTATATCCCTTTGCTACAAGCCTAGCCTTATAAGTGTGCACCTTCCCATCCATGTCAATCTTCTTCTTGAAGACCCACTTGCACCCTATGGTTTTTACACCTTTGGGTGGCTCAATCAAGTTCGAAACTTGATTATCCGACATGGATTGCAATTCGGACTTCATGGCTTCTAACCATTTATCCGAATCGGGATCGGACATTGCCTCTTGATAGGAAGTAGGTTCGTCATTTTCAATGACTTCCACTTCATTACTTTCCGACACGAGAAATCCATATCTCTCGGGTGCGGATCGTAACCTATCCGATCTACGATGGACTTATGGATCTTGAACCGGTTCCACAACTTCTTGTGGAGTTGGTTCAGTCTATACTATCGATTCCATGTTATTTTCGGGTTCTTGAACTTCTTTAAGATCAATTTTACTCCCACTGGATGTTTTATTTAGAAACTATTTCTCAAGAAAAGCACCATATCGAGCAACAAACACTTTGTTCTCGTTGCGGTTGTAAAAATAATACCCTTTGGTTTCCTTAAGGTAACCAACGAAAATAACCTTGTCGGATTTAGGTTCTATCTTATCTGAGAAAAGTCTCTTCACATAAGCTTCGCAACCCCAAATCCACATGAAAGACAAACTAGGTTTTCTTCCATGCCACATCTCATGTGGGGTCTTAGGAGCCGATTTAGTAGGGACTTTATTCAGTGTGAACGCAGCAGTCTCTAATACATGTCCCCAAAAGGATATAGGAAGGTCTACTTGACTCATCATCGAACGAACCATATCTAATAGGGTTCTATTCCTCCTCTCGGAAACACCATTCCATTGTAGCGTTCCTGGTGGAGTCAACTCTGAAACAATTCCATAGTTTTTGAGATGATTGTCAAAATCTTGCCTCAAATACTCACCACCACAATCGAATCGAAGTGCCTTGATTGTTTTGCCAAGTTGATTTTGTATTTCATTTTGAAATGGTCTAAACACCTCAAACAATTCACTCTTTGACTTCATCAGATAGACATAGCCATATCTAGATAAGTCATCGGTGAATGTAATGAAATACCGAAATCCTCCCCTAGCAATGCTGCTCATTGGTCCGCATACATCAGTATGTATTAGGCCCAATAAGTCACTAGCCCTTTCACTACTCTTAGTGAAGGGTGGTTTGGTCATTTTGCCCAATAAACAAAATTCACATATCTCATATGATTCATAATCATGTGAGTCTAACATTCCATTTTTGTGGAGTTTAGAGATGCGTTTCTCGTTTATATGATCAAGCCGGCAATCCCACATGAACGAGTTGTTCACGTCATTCGCTTTAGATTTCTTATCCACATGATAAACATTTTCAACACTATCTTGTTTCTCATCAACATCAAGAACATAAAGGCCATTAAATGAATTTGCAATACCATAAAGCATATAATATAAATAAATATAAAACTTCTTATTTGAAATAAGAAAATTGTACCCCTCATTATCCAAACAAGAAACAGAAATAATATTCCTACTCAAATCCGGAACATAAAAACAATTGTTCAAAACAAGTTCTAAGCCACTAGGTAAAGTTACATCATATGTCCCTACAGCTAATGCACCAACTCTTGCTCCATTCCCAACATGCAGGTCAACTTCACCTTGTTTGAGTAGCTTCCTATTTCTCAGTCCCTGCACATTTAAACAAATGTGAGATCCACATCCGGTATCTAATACCCATGAACTAGAAACAGAAAGGAAAATATCTATCATATAGATACCTAAAGTAGTAGCAATCACATTTCTCTTCTTCGCCTTTAGGCCTTCCTTGTAAGCCTTGCAGTTGTGCTTCCAATGTCCAACCTCTTGGCAATGGTAGCAAACCGCATCCTTTTGAGATGCCTTGGGAGCCTCTTTGGCTTCGGCAACTTTTGCCTTAGGCTTATCAACACTTGCCTTACCTTTGCCATCCTTTTTGAACCCTTTGCCTTTGTTAACCATTAACACAGTATCGGTTTTAGGCTTCTTGATATTCATCTCTACGGTCTTAAGCATCGCATGCAATTCCGAGAGATTCTTATCCATACCAGTCATGTGATAGTGCATAATAAAATGACTATAACTTTCAGGCAATGAATTCAATATCAAATCCGTGGTGAGTTCCAAACTCAACGGATTTCCAAGCCTATCGAGACGCTCAATGTAACCCTTCATCTTAAGTACATGATCTCCCATTGATTTCCCCTCTTGCATCTTACATGCAGTTAGGGCCTTAACTACATCATACCTCTCATTTCTTGCTTGCACTTGGAACATTTCCTTTAAGCGCTCAGCAAGATCAAATGCTGAATCTATGTGCTCAAGGTCCTTCTGAAGAGCCTTAGACATAGTGGCTTGTATAAGGCATGCGACATCCATATAATCATCATTATGTCGCTTATGTGCATCCCTATCAGCCCTAGGAGCATTTGGAGCAGGTTGAGGTGGAATGGGCTCATTGAGAACGTACAGTTTCTTCTCTTGCTTCATAACAATTCTGAGGCTTCTGATCCAATCAGAATAGTTTGTACCGTTCTCCTCAAGCTTGTCCTTCTCAAGGACAGATCGCAGTGACAGGGGTTGATTATTGTGTGTAGCCATTCTACAATAAAATATGCAAACAATATAAACATATATCAATATAAACACATTTATCATCTAAGAGCAAATAATGTATTTCATAAATACTCCCACTAAATTATACACCTTCAAATACAAACATGTATCATATAATCATAATAGGCTAAGATCCATATTTCACTTAATTCCGATTTAACTGAGCTAATACCCGAAATCAAGCTATTTAGGTAGAAACATCAATCATATCACTATATGACTCTTAGATCTTTTATGAGATTTCCTTAGACATCATATGTCAAAAACATGTTTTTAAATCTCATCTATGCCTTGGGTCAAATCTTATTAAGTCAAAACCTTTTTTCAAACATATAAGACATGGAACGATGCACTTGACTATGGCCAAAACTACATCAACCATAATCTTATCTTGATCACAAACTAAGATATAAAGATGCACCCAACTATGACTGAAATTACAACAAAATACCCTAAATTTCACAAGTGTTTTAATCAAGGAATGGCATAAGACTTAAATATTTATAAGGTTTTCAACATGTAACAAACATCGCATGGTTATAACATAGATCTCATGTGAATATAATCATGAACATAGGGCTTCACAAAATATCATACAAACAATTTGATTCTATTTTTAGAAATTAAAAATCTAATTTAATCATATTAAAAGATTAATAACCTATGTGATAAACTAATCTAATTAATTTATCATTAATCATGAATCATGGCATATCACATATACCTGTTTTTCATAGAAACAAAACACATAGGATCTAGATCTATTTCATATCACATGGTAGCAAATAATTATATTAAATATAGCATGCAATTTCAATCCTAATCATGGCAAGATAGGGCTTTGATACCACTGTTGGGTTTTGGGGTTACAAACTTAGCGGAAGATTTAATTTTAACATCAAAACCCTAGCCCTAAGATCCGTCTAGCATGAATAGATTAGAAATTAATATGAGATAGAATATACATACCTTGAATGCGATGAAAGATTAACTTGAATTCGAATCTGAAAAACGAATATCAAAACCGTTGTTGAAGGTTTTGATCTTCTCCTTGTTCTTCAATGTGATGAATTGATCCAAGCCTTAGGTGATAACGTAACCACCCTCTAATGGTAATTCACACGCAAACGAACCAAGAACACCTTCTTGTTGGATTGCTAGATGATCCTCTTGATTATTGAGACACTTTTCAATAATCTATGGCTGATTATAGAATTGAATCTAGGGTGTTTTGATCTTTGATTCTCAATCAAAATCAAGGAATTTGTGTTTCCAAGGCCCTAAAATTCGTATATGACTGCTGGGGAAAAAGGACCTATTTATACTTTGTAAATAGCCCTAACAATTAGGGAGAAAAGTCCTTTTTCAAAGCAAAAACCGTTTGCTGAAACGGGACATGGGCGGTCACCCACCAAGGGTTGGGCGGTCGCCCAGTTGTACAACGCTTAATCCTTTATTCGAAAATCCACATGGGCGGTCGCCCATATGGGGCTGGGCGGTCGTCCACATGTACAGTCCCCAATGCACTATTTTCGAATCCCATATGAGCGGTCGCCCTTATCCACTTGAGCGGTCGTCCAAGTCAACATTTGACTTGTGGCCGGTCGCCCATGGTGAACCTCGGCGGTCGCCCATGTGTCCAGAATCCATAATTTCAGCCTGAATCAAATTCGTTCTTTGTGTGTGACCCAAAAGGAATTATATTATGTTGGCAGTGAATCGAAACATCGACCTCACAAGACATAAGTGACTTCTAGCAAATCATTATGTCCACCCAATTAATATAACATCAAGACTTGATTCCTCAATAGATCCAATGTTATAATCCCTTTATCCACGATGTCCAATTGAACATGAGTCATGGTCTATGTTAACTCATTCCGTTCAATGTTTCTCGATTTCGAATATGTTGATAATGCAAATGCATTTGATCTCTATCAAATCACTTGAGTGCGGCCACACATTTACATCAACACCATTCATCGAGGGGCCCAAGCAAACATCTCTCTTCATAAGAGGGACAAATCCCATCTTGACTTATCATTCTTCCCTACATGATTCCAATCGTGCTAACATAGCCCTTATTGCTATCCGATTAAAGACAGTGTTAGACAATATCAAACACGATCTTCGTCATGTGGAAGACGATGATAATCTTAGGTGTAAGGATTCAATAACACGACTATCATGAGATTTATTCATGACACATATGACTATTGACCATGTCATAAATCTCATTGGTAGGTCATGTCCAATACTTGTTCTCTAGCAAGTATCCATAAGTATAATGTGCATCACATGCATATAATCATCACCATGATTATCCACTACCAACTTATACTAGTTGTTCTCAACAAATAGGGACGCAGTTCAATATAATAAACATGCAAAACATATAATGAACCAAATAATGCTTTCTCTATAAGAAATGATAAAGATGATTACATAGTGGTTTAGATAATAAGTCAAATATAACTAAACGCCTAGGGCACTACACCAACAGTAATATCGCCTCTCCATTCTTATCTCGACGGTTCATATTTTTTATCCTTCATAATGCTATTTTAAACATTTAGCTCGGCTTGTCACTTTCATATATTACATTAGCTCGCACACGATCTCGCCATGCATCTCATGCCGATTTATATAAGGTACTACCTCACCAGCCTCAAATCCATCTGCGACCGTCTATATTCAAGAAAAATTTGTCAAGAGATTGACAAAATTTAACTAGTCACACTTATACACAACCAATTCTTTCTACTTTTAGAAAAAACTGATTTAAAAATTTAAAAGTTGCTTTGTTATACCGTGATCGTCAATATTATTGTTATAAACAGCTAGTTTTAATGTTAAAAGCGTCAATCTTTTATAAACTTTAAATGTCAAAATAATATCTCTAAATAAATAAACCGGACACTTTTTGGATATGTAATAATGCTATAGTGTAAGGGTTAAAAGTGATAATACTAAGGATTAAAAGTGATAATACTGATGGATAAAAATCCTCTTGTAATAAAAATACCTAGCAAGTGTACTAGCTACCGTTGTAGTAGTATGCGTAAGCAAGGATCGAATCCACAGATATTTGTGTGTTGAACAAATTGATTTAATTAGTGTGAAAAGAAACAAATGGGGTTTTGGTTTTGATCTTTTATTAAAACTAATTGACAAAAAATAATTAAGCAATTAAAATAAATAAACAAAACAAAGAAATAATTCTAGGATTAAGAAATATTCCACGGATTGGATTCACAACATATTATCACTTTATGCTATTTAAATCATGTAAAGAAATAACTCAATCTCATTCTTGGGTTTGTTCACAAAAGCATAGGGTTAAGATGTTAATATATTCCGCAAGGTCAATACCAACATTAAAATCCTGAAATCGCTATCTTGTTTATAACTTCCGCAAGGTTAATATAAACAATCAAGCTATTCTCATTAAAAATTATAAAAACTTTATAAACCTAGATTTAAGTGAATTTCGCAAGGTCATCAATTGAATCTACAATTCTCAACAATGGGCAAATTACAAATCATCCACGCAAGTGCAATAATTCATACCCAAATAAATTCAAGAGGTCAAAGGTATTCCGCAAGGTCAACACAATTGATCTCAAGAATAATAGTTAAGAATGTTTGAAAAAAACAAGAACGAGAAAGAGACAGGAAGAATTAAAGCCCTAGCATAAAGATCCAATATGTGTTACTACCAATCCGCAAACTAAAGAATTTAGCCTCGAAAGCCATTAAAATAAATAACTCAAACCTTGAATTAAACCTTTCAATCTTGTACAAATAAATTGTAATATGTATTTAGGAGAAATAAAAAATAGAGAGAGAATTAGAAAAATCAAAGATCAAAAGATTCAAAAGATAATACAAAAACTAGTCTAGGGTTCTTTTTATAGGAGGAGGGAGGTGAAAATCCTTTTTGGAAATAAATTATGGTCAAAATCCTAGTCAAAATAGAAAATCTCCCGAAATCCGTCACTGATTCTGTTGAAAATCTATTAAAATCACGTTTTTATTATTTGTGACGAAATAGAATCTGTTGGAAAACATTTGTCGGCGGTCGCCCATGTTGGCCCACGCGAGCGCCCATGTGTACAGTGCTCCCTCGGCCAATTTTAATCACTTTCAGCGGCCGCCCATAATGTGGGCTCCTCCCAACTCCTGAGACCTATAAACTCGTGTCCCAGGATGGAGAGTCCCAAAATATACCATTTCAAAAAAAAAACTTTTCTTTACTTTAACTTGAAAAGTGTATAACTCATTTTCAAAACAATTTCAAAATAACCTCTCTACACGGAGGGGATATATAAACCTGTTTAAACCAAACACAACCTCTCTATACAAAGTATACAATTGGAAAGGCTTACACAAGCCAACCATAAAACAAACCAAACTCAGGTTTACTTACAACACAATACAACTGAAACATGTTTCTGAAAGTTTTATATACAAAACCTTTCCCAAAAGAATAACAACCATGACACTCCCAACTCCCCCAAGACCACACATACCCTGACAACCATAAGATGTCCAAACTCCTGCCCCGGCCTCAGTGGTCCGGTCTTCCTGTCTCAGCGGGATCTAAAACAATTAAGGGAGAAGGGGTGAGATAAAATCTCAGCAAGCTATTATGTATGCAACAATATGCCATACAAGATGCAACACGTAAACAGGTTGCTCAACAAATATGCAACACCAAA
Organism: Adenophora triphylla var. japonica; assembly: GCA_022495995.1. Classification (NCBI taxonomy): domain Eukaryota; kingdom Viridiplantae; phylum Streptophyta; class Magnoliopsida; order Asterales; family Campanulaceae; genus Adenophora; species Adenophora triphylla. The sequence continues at coordinate 92,855 of JAFEMH010005809.1, forward strand.
TAGGTTGCTCAATAACCATATTGGGAAAACAGTAAACACTTTACGTTACCTTTCCATTTACCTTTCCCATCTAGGTCATATGTAGTACTACAGCGTGAGTCATACTCCTCTCATTTGGTGAGCTGTTAGTGCACCTTCACCTCTTATATGACCCCTTATAGAGATCCATATATAATTTGCCTCGCTATCTTGTGGCATGACTGCACATATCCACAAAAGCTGAACCCATCAATCCGTGGCCACAGAAGGGGGTGAACGATACAAGTATAAGGACATCCAAGCACCTTATGAAATATCTTCTCATAAGTGGTTGCATTCCCTATACCCCCGAAGATCAACTGGTATACCATATCCAAGCACATCACAGATACTTGAAAATAAGTTCACCCAATGGGACATCAACATATATAGAACATGGTACTGCAACTCATGTTAAACAATTAAAACAGTGCAACACATATTTAACACTATGTGCACAATTATCTATGAATATGTAAACCCGTATGACACAAAGTATATCACATAAGTCCTACACATTCATTATATAATATGGAAACCCATAACAGGATACTACCACTCCTGTTCAAACCAAGTAAATAGTGCACAACACATTTGAGGAACTATAAGAGCAAATAACCCTACATAGGTCATCACCTAAGGCTACAATATCATATAAGTAACCCTACACGTTCACAATACAATATTAAACACCTTCTCTTAAGGTTCCAAGTTCAAATACCAAGTTTTATAAACTTTGGTTCAAGTTGTACAATTGCCTTCCAAGCCTTTTCAAGACACTATTTAAAGCACTTCCTATTATCCATTTGGACCAATTAAAGTTCCATAGCGAAGTACTAAATTTGTACTAGATTCAGGGTCAAAGAGTGTTCCATTTTATGTTGGTTAGCCTAGGTTTTCAAGGCCTAGAAAAAGGTTCGAGGCTGCAGATTGAAGACAGTTGAGGCTCAAGGCCGCATTGCTCCTATTTGGGCATGTAGTGTCGCACTACACAAGGAGTCCCCAGAACTGGTTCTTGCTGCAACATCAGCAGCAACCAAACAACAATTACAACTTCCATTCAGCTACTGCAAGGTCATCCAAACAGTATATAGACATGTTTTTACACCATAATATACTCCCTGTATCCCCCATAACATATATATAACAACCTTACACTAATCCAAGCCTTCCTTGTTCAATTATCAACCCATAACTTACCACTTTTCACCATACTCATTTGCAGCCCATAGTTCATCATTTTACAAGCCACAAATCATCAAAACCACATCATATACTCTTCATAACATCATTATAAAAAGCATGAACAGGTATAGAACAGAATCATAACAACTTACCAATTTTCACCAAAATAAAAAGAAGATATGATTGGATATTATTGTTCTACTCAACACCCTTAGTAAGAATTCAAAGTAGGAATCAACAACCAAGCAACTTCTGATTTGCTAGGATTTTTGGAAGCTAAACTAGGGTTTGGGAACCTTCAAGACTGAGAGAAGAAAGGAGATATCTGAGGAAACGTAATATGCTTCTTGGAGAAAAGCTAAAATAAGATTTATATCAACAAAGTTACAACCAAGCTCCTTCAAGCTTAAAAATCAACAAACAACTACCTTGAACTTATAGTTACACCTAAGCACCTTGACACTTTAACAACACTTTCAATTCAAAATTGAAGTGTTATAAACTTTACTACACAATTCCCCTTTTTACTTCATTTAGGCATTATATGATTCAAAATCATTTTAACAACATCTAACTTCACGTAGTTCACAAAAACTCAAAATGAACACGTAGCAAAGCCAAATAACACATAGCAAAGGATGAGATGCAAGGCAAACCCAACCCCACATGCTTCACGTGTGACCAAAATGTGCCTAGGTTTAGGGTCGTGACACTCACTCCCCCTTAAATAAAATTTGTCCCAAATTTGGACTTCACTTACCTGAATGATCAAACAAATCCGGATACTTCTGTCTCATCTCAGATTCCAATTCCCAAGTAGCTTCCTCAATGGTGTGATTCTTCCAAAGAAATTTCACCATGGGAATATTCTTGGTACGCAATTCCCGGACCTGGCACTCTAGAATCCGCAATGGTACCTCCACATAGGTCATATCCGCTTGAACATCCTCAGGAGGAGAACTCAACACATGAGAGGAATCATAACAGTACTTCCTCAACATGGACACATGGAACACATCATGGAGAGAAGAAAGAGATGGAGGTAGAGCCAATCGATAGGCTAACTCACCTACCTTCTCTAACACCTCAAATGGACCAACAAATCTAGGAGCCAGTTTCCATTTATTGCCAAACCTCTTGATCCCCGTTCTCGGTGAGATCTTCAAGAATACCAAATCCCCAACCTGAAAGGATAACTCCCTTCTTCTAGTGTTGGCATAGCTCTTCTGACGACTCTGAGCTGTCCTTAATCTGTCAAGGATCACTTTGATCTTCTCAGTTGAGTCTCTAACCAAATCTGGACCCCAAAGTCTAGCCTCACCAACCTCGTCCCAACACATTGGGGACCTACACTTCCTCCCATACAGTGCCTCATATGGTGCCATCTCAATGCTTGATTGGTAGCTATTTTTATAAGCAAACTCCACTAAAGGCAAATGGTCTTCCCAAGATAACTGGAAGTCCATCACACAAGCCCGTAGCATATCCTCAAGAATCTGAATGGTCCTCTCTGTCTGCCCATCAGTCTGAGGATGAAAAGCTGTACTGAAACTCAACTTAGACCCCAAGGCTTCATGCAAAGCCCTCCAAAACCGCGAGGTGAATCTCGGATCCCTATCAGAAACAATGTTGACAGGTACTCCATGCAATCTCACAATCTCACGAATATACAACTGAGCCAATCTCTCCAAGGAATACTTGGTTGAAACTGGAAGAAAATGAGCTGATTTGGTTAATCTATCCACAATCACCCATATAGCATCCATCTTCCTCGGAGTAGGAGGCAATCCAGTCACGAAATCCATAGAAATGCCCTCCCACTTCCATTCCGGAATATCCAATGGCTGTAGCAATCCTGCTGGCCTCTGATGTTCCGCTTTGATCTGTTGGCAAGTCAAACACTTTGATACAAATTCTGCAATCTCCTTTTTCATGCCATTCCACCAGTAACCCTTTTTCAGATCCTGATACATTTTGGTGCTTCCTGGATGAATAGCAAATCGGGACTTATAGCCATCCTCTAATACCTGCCTCTTGATTTCTGGGGAAGAAGGTACACAAATCCTGCCTTTGAAGGTTAGAATTCCATCCCCGCTCAATGAAAACTTCCCAGACTTGCCATCTTACAATTTCTCTCTGATTTTCTTCAATTCATCATCATTCAACTGAGCTTTCATAAGATCCCCATATAAAGTAGGAACAACTCTGACATTAGCAAACAACATATCACCCCTCACTTCCCGAGACACCAAGAACGATAAATGAGCCTTACGGCTAATAGCATCAGCCACCACATTAGCTTTCCCGGGATGATAAGAAATGACGCAATCATAATCCTTCAGAAGCTCCAACCAACGCCTCTGTATGTTGTTCAGTTCCTTCTGAGTAAACAAGTATTTCAGGCTCTTATGATCTGTGAATATCTCAAACTTTGCCCCATACAAGTAATGTTTCCACTTATGCAATGCAAAAATAATAGCAGCTAACTCCATATCGTGGGTAGGATAATTCTGCTCCACTGGTGATAACTTCCTCGAAGCATACGCAATTACCTTCCCATTTTGCATAAGTACACAACCCAATCCCTCTTTAGAAGCATCACTGAATATAACAAAGTTCTCACAACCCTCTAAAAGTGTAAGAATAGGAGCTGAAGTCAATCTCTTCTTCAGTTCAGTAAATCCAGCTTCACATTTAGCATCCCATATAAATGGTACATCCTTCCGAGTCAATCTGGTCAACGGAGTTGCAATCCTCGAAAATCCTTCAATAAATCTTCGATAATACCCCGTTAAACCAAGGAAACTACGAACCTCTGTCACTGTAGAAGGCTGTTTCTAGTTGACTACGGCATCAATATTTGAACGATCTACTGCAATACCAGTACTGGATACCATGTGACCCAAGAAAGAAATCTATTCCAGCCAAAACTCACATTTGCTGAACTTTGCGAACAACTGTTTCTCACGAAGCACAGATAAGACAATTCACAAGTGCCTATCGTGATCCTTCCTGGATTTTGAGTATACTAGGATATCATCAATAAAAAAAACCATAAAACTGTCAAGATACAACTTGAAGATCCTGTTCATCATATCCATAAAGACTGCCGATGCATTAGTCAACCCTAATGGCATAACAAGAAATTCATAATGCCCGTACCTTGTTCTGAAAGCTGTTTTAGAAACATCATCTGGCTTGATTTTCAACTGATGGTATCCGCCACGTAAATCCAACTTGGAATATATAATGGAACCTTGGAGTTGTCAAATAAATCATCAATGTGAGGAAGAGGATATTTGTTCTTAATAGTAGCTTGATTCAGTAGTCTGTAATCAATACACAATCGTAAAGTACCATCCTTCTTCCTAACAAACAACACTGGTGCTCCCCAGGGTGATACACTGGGGGATGAATAAAACCCCTGTCTAACAACTCCTGCAACTGGATTTTCAACTCTTTTAACTCAGCTGAAGCCATTCTGTAGGGTGCTTTAGAAATTGGTGAAGTACCCGACAATAAATCAATGCAAAATTCCACCTATCTATCAGGAGGCATACTATACTCAGTTGAGAACACATCACTGTACTCATTCACAACTGGAACACAAGATAATTCAGGAGACTTCTTACCAGAGTCTACTACATATGCCAAGTAACCCTCACACCCTTTAGATAACAACTTTTTAGCCTTTATTGCAAAAATAACATGAATGCCAAATAAAGATTTATCAGCATCAAATACAAATACAGGCACATCAGGCATAGAAAAGTTGACTCGCTTTCTGCGATAGTCCACCAAGGCATGACAAGAACTCAACCAGTCCATGCCTAAAATAACATCAAAATCATGGATTGATAACTCTACCAAATCCACTGGCAATACATGCCCACATATAATCATCTCACAGTCATGATAGATCAAAGAGGATTCGAGGTGCTCTCCCACAGGAGTAGAAACCTCTAACATATAAGGTAACAACTTAGGCAACTTATGCAATGTAAATGCAAAATGAGATGCCACATAAGAATGAGATGATCCAGGGTTGATAAGAATACAAGCCCTGACCATTGAGACAGGGACAATACCTCTAATAACCGCGGTGGGATCTTGTTGGTGTAATGCCCTAGGCTTTAGTTATGTTTAACTGAAAAACCGTTATGTATCATCTTTATCGTTTAAGTTTATTATTTGATTATTATATAGTTTGCATATTTATTGTAATAATCTCCGTCCCTGATTATTAAGAGAATAATTAGTATAATTGTCAATGGATAATCATTTGATGATTATATGCATAGAGATGCACATTGAAATCATGGGTACTTGTTAGAGAACAAGTGACTGGACTTGACCCATGTGAGATTTATGTCATGGTCAAATGTCATAATTAAATCTCATATGGTCACTTCATTTAGTCCCTAGACCTGAGATTATCATGACCTTACATATGATGAAAGTTATGTTTAATTTTAGTCAAACGATATCTTAACACGATATTTATAAAGGCTATCTTTGGCATGATCGGATTCATGATGGGAAGGATGATAAGTCAAGATGGAATTTGTCCCTCGAAAGAGAGATGTTTTGCTTGGGCCCCTCGATGAGTGATAATGATGAAAGCGTGTGGCCACACCCCAATATGATTGGACTATCATTATACTCAAGATCGAGAAAGCATTGAACAAATACAAGTTGACGTGGACCATGAATTGTGTTCAATATAACATCGTGAGACAAAGGGAGAAATGGAAGTGTACCATTGGAAACGTGAACTCTTACGTTATATTATTTGGGTAGACATAATGGCTTGCTAGAGTCCGCTTATGTCTTATGAGAGTCGATATGATCGAACTCATTGCCAACATAATATAATCATATTGGGTCACACACAACTAGAATGAATTGGTTAAACCAAAGGAAGAATGATTGAGAGTTCCTGCATATGGCAATGTTTGTCACGCGACATACCTAGCCATATGGCAACCTTTGTCACGCGACATAACTAGCCACAGAGGTGGTTTACACTTATTTCCTAATTTGATTAGGGCACAAACTCTAAATACTAAAGTAGTATATATATGAGTCTGTAAACAGCCGAAATTGAGCCGAATTTTTCAATAGAAATTCATAACAAAAGTTTTCTCAATATTCTTCCATAGGTTTAAGAATCTAGCAATTCACAAGAACTGTTCTTGGTTCATTCTTACGTGTGGATACAACATTAGAGGGTCTTTGCTCGTTTGACGATCAAGGCCTAGAGTTCCAATCTGAAGATTGAAAGGTTCTTGAAGATTGAAGATTGTGATTCAAAATCACACCAATAAATTGTTCGATAGCTCAAGACCGAAAATCAATTAAGGTTGGTAAATTCTATCTCATAGGAATTCAATTTAATCGTATAGAACGGATCTTAGGGCTTTGGGTTTTGTGTTAATTTGATGCTTAATTCCGCTGCGCATGGACCCATAAAACCCAACAGTGGTATCAGAGCCCCGTTCGTATGGTTAAGTTTGAATTAACTTGCTAGAATTAAGATATAAATCGTTTATATGCTTATTGCATATGCGATAGAATATTTATTGTTTATTTGAAACAATGTGAAAATCGTCTTCTGATTATGCTGAATTAAATATGTAAAAGCTGTTTACTTGATTTGATTGCTTTATGATTGGAATTGATTGAAATTCAGAAGAACTGCCAGACTGGCTACTTTTGTCACGCGACATAGTTAGCCACGAGTGAAAATCTGGTAGTTGGGCAAGGTGTGTCACGCGACATACTTGGCCAACTGGCTGATTTTGTCACGCGACATACTTAGCCAACTGGCTGATGTTGTCACGCGACATACTTTGCCAATCTGGGCAGAATCAGTTTGATAATTTTTCTGCTAATCTGTGATTATGTTGATAATCTGAGATGTTTTATGTCTTAATCTGGATGCTATAAATTTCTGGAAATAAAATTTATAGGGCTATGCTAGATTAATTCATTGTTTATGATGCATGCTTAAATAATTTAAATGTGTTTTTATTAATTGTTGTGATGCATGAATTATTTGTTCTTAAGTGTTAAGAATTTTATTAGATGTTTAGTTGAAACATTGATTCATAATTTCCTAAATATTAAGTTGAAACATTAAATTTTGATTTTCTGATTGTTTATGAGAATCAAGTCAGTTTACGCAAAATTTGAAGAAATTTGATTGTTTATGAGAAACAAGTCAGTTTACGAGTCTGATTGTTTATGAGAAACAAGTCAGTATACAAAGTATTGGTTATGTTGCATTCAAACTGATATTATAATTGTGCATTACTAGGAGAGTTCTGTCGAAGGAAAATTTGGTACTTAAGCAGTCCTTGTGGCTCACCTATTTTCTTGGGAACTTACCTGGTGCACAGATATGATTATCCTTGTTGATATGCTTATAATCTTCTTTAAAGAACCTTCATTTAAACTTTTAAGTTCTTTATGCCAATCCATGATTAAAACACTTGAGACCACTCGGATAGTTTTGGGTGGGCTTGCCATAGCAAGGTGCTTTGATTCTATTCCGTTTGCGAGCAAAATGAGGAAATGGTGGTTCCTATACGTTTAAAGTGGATGAACTTAATTGGGTTATCAAAATGGTTTTGGACCCAAGGCATAAGATGAGATTAAAATATGCTTAGACATATGATGCCTTAAATAGATCTCATAAAAGATCTAAGAGTCATATACAATATGATTGATGTTTTCTACCTAATTAGTTTAATCTTGAGCGGTGCGCCATAGCGTACTTGAGATTAAATTAAAGTTGGATCTTAGCCCATTAAATGCATATTATGCTTATTTGCATTGGAAGGTGTATGATTTAGTGGGAGTATTTGTAAAATACATTATTTGCTCTTAAATGATAAATGTGTTGATATTGATATGTGTTCATATAATTTGTATATTTTGTTGTAGAAATAGCATTACATAATGATAATTGCGATTCGTCCTTATGAAGGACATAGTTCGAAAGGAACAATACATAATGTGTACGTTCTTGATGAATCCGTTCCTACTGAACCCATTGCAAATGTTGCAAAGGGCAAATAAGGAAGCAACATTAGAAACATATTGATGATTCTGACAATATTGCTTGCCTTGTATTTGCCACCATGTTTAAAGGCTCTTATGAAGAACCTTGAGCACATGATAACTATTCTTTTGTTCTAGCATAACGCAAAAAGGGAAATGTTCCAAGTGCAAGCTAGGCAAAAGATATATGTTGTGGTGAAGGCTCTTAATTCATATGATGAAAGAAGGAGCAATCCGCAAATTGTGTTAATGGTTGACACAATAAAAGGGTTCATAAAGTAAGGAAAAGAAGGTAAAGCAAAAGTTGCTAAACCTAGGACAAATGTTGTCATAGCCGAAGAGGCTAAACCCAAAGTGTCTGAAAAGGATGTATTTTGCTATCATTGCAATAAAATTGTCATTGGAAGCAAAGTTGCAAGGCTTATTAGGAAGGCCTAAAAGGTGAAGAAGGGCAATATGATTGCTACTACTTCAAGTATCTATATGATAGATATTTTCCTTTCGACTTCTTGTTCTTGGGTATATGATACCGGATTGGATCCCACATTTGTTTAAATGTGCAAGGAACAAAGAATAGAAAGCTACTCAAAGAAGGTAAGTTAAACCTTTGCCTAAGAATGGAGCAAGGGTTGCTACATTAGCCATAGGGACTTATGAAGTCACTTTACCTTGTGAAGTAGTACTTGTTTTGAACAAGTATCACTACGTTCCGGATTTGAGTAGGAGTATTATATCCGTTTCTTAAATGGATGATGAAGAATATAATTTTCTTATTTTCAATAAGAATTTTATATTTATTTAATTATATGCCTTATTGTAATGCATATGTCATTGAATGATCTTCATATCCTTGATGTTAAGAAACAAAAATAATATTTAAGATATCTAAAATATAAATGTGAATTCTGAACCTAACAATATGAACAACGCGTTCATATGGCATTGCTGGCTTGGTCAAATAAATAAGAAACATATATCTAAACTCCATTAACATGGACTTTTAGACTCATATGATTCTGAATCATTTGAGGAATGTGGATCATGTTTATTGGGATTATTGACCAAACCACCCTACACTAAGAGTAGTGGGAGGGCTAGTGACTTATCGGTCATTATACATGAGATGTATGTGGACCATTAAGTAGCATTGCTAGGGGAAGACTTCGGTATTTCATCGCATTTCACTAAAAGACTTATCTAGATATGACTATGTCTATCTGATAAAGTCCAAAGGTGGATCGTTTGAAATGTTTCGAACATTTCAAGATGAAGTACAAAAACCAACTTGGCAAAACTATTTAAGTACTTCGATTGGATCGAGGTGGTGAATATTTGAGCCAAGAGTTTGACAATCATCTCAAAACTATGAAATCGTTTTAAAGATGATTCCACCAGAACACCACATTGTATGGTGTGTCTGAGAGGAGGAATTGAACCTTGTTAGACATGGCTCATTCGATGATGTGTCAAGTTGACTTTCCTAATTCCTTTTGAGGATATGCATTTGAAATAATGCGGTTACATTGAATTGAGTCCTTACTAAATCGGTTCCTAAGGCCCCACATGAGATGTGGCATGGAAGAAAACTTAGTTTGTCTTTCATGAAGATTTGGGGTTGCGAATCTTATGTAAAGAGACTTGTCTCTTATAAGTTAGCACCAAATTTGACAAATTTATTTTCGTAAATTAATCTTACAACCGCAAAGAGAACAAATTGTTTGTTGCTCTACACGATTTGTTTCTTGAGAAATAATTTCTCAATAAAGAATCTAGTGGGAGTAAAATTAATCTTGAAAAGAGTTCAAGAACCTGAAAATGACATGGATCCAAGAGTAGAGATGAAACCAAGTTCACAAAGGAGTTGTGGAACCGGTTCAAGATGCACAAGTCCATCGTAGATCGGATAGGTTACGATCCAAACTCAAGAAATATTGATTTCTCATTTCGGAAAGTAATAAAGTGGAAGTCATTGAGAATGACAATCCTACCTCCTATCTTGAGGCGATGTCCACTCCTAATTTGGATAAATGGTTAGGAACCATGGAATCCGAATTACAATCCATGTTTGACAATCAAGTTTGGAACTTGATTGGGCTACCTGAAGGTGTAAAAACTAAGGGGTGCAAGTAGGTCTTCAAAGACCGACATGGATGTGAAGGTGTATACTTTCATGACTAAGGATTGTAACAAAGGGATTTAGGTAAATTCATAGTATTGACTATGTTGAAACCTTTTTCCCCAGTTACAATGTCGAAGTCTGTTAGAAGTTTCAATTGCCATTATCACATATTGTGACTATGTGATATGACAAATGGATGTCAAACGACTTTCTTTAAGTGGAAAGATTATTAAGGATGTGTATAGTACACAACCCGAATAGTTTGTCGATCCAAGAAACGCTAATAAAGTATGCATGTTGCAAAGATCCATGAGATGGGTTGAAGCAAGCTTCAAGGAATTGGAATCTTCGTTTTGATGAATTGGTCAAAGAGTTTGACTTCATCAAAGAACAAAGATGAATCTTGTGTATGCATGAAATTCAGTGGGAGCGAAGTATTATATCTATTGTTTTATTACAATGATATTTTACTCATTGGAAAAACAAGTTCCGACACTTAAGACTGGCAAGTCTTGGTCAAGGAAAGATTTCTCAATAAAAGATATGGGTGAAGCCGCTTACATCCTTGACATCAAGATCTATAGAGATAGATCTAGAAGGATAAATTGGTTTGAGTCAAAGTGTTCACATTGATAAGATTCTTAGAAGCGTCTAAGAAGAGTAGCTTGTCAATGGGTCATGGTATTTCTCTTAGCAACACTCATTGTCTTATGACAAATGATGAGCAAAAGAGAAATGAATGAAGTTCCATATGCTTCGGCATTTGGATCTGTCATGTATGCCATGATTTGTACTAGACCCGGCTGTAAGTACCCAAATCTGGCTCATGCCTTCCGGTTAAATTTCCCGGCAATTTCGGTAAGTTTTCCGGTAATTCCCCGGACCTTCCTAGTGTTCCGGAAATATTCCGGAACAGTTCCAAATTAATTAAGGGCTGAAAGGGAGCCTTCCTAATTAAGAAACACGTTTTTCTTAATTAGGAGGAAGTTTCTAGAATTTGCCACCTTGCATGGTTCTAGAAATGCTGAGTCATTGTGGATAATGCCGCACGGCTGCATTAGCTCGAGGTCCCTAGCCGCACGGCTTCATTGGCGATTTCGCATCGCCTATAAATAGAGCCCTCCTCTACCCATTTTAATCATCCACAAAAGGCATCAATCTCTCATATTACGAAGAAATCCTCCCAAGAAGCTGCTGGAAGTCCAAGAAGGTGAAGAAGAAGGCCAAGAAGCTACCTCCCTCCTCCTTGAAGATCCAAGATCAACCTCTCCTCCTAGCTCCATCCAAAGAAGAAGGAAGCCATTGGTAACCTCGCACGCCCTAACCTTGCATCCTAATTGCTTTATAAATTGCTCATTGCATTTCCTTTATATTGCTTGGGACTTGGTAGATTAAAGATCATATCTTTATATTCCCCCTTCCCCTTTTGCATGCATTAGACATCATTTGTCATAAAAATGTAGTCTTTCCCCCATAAAGGTGCATCCTTTGCACCTAAACCCCCCATTTTCCAATAAAAATGTCATATTTATGCATCCTTTGCATATAAAAATCAAATCTTTTTAATCAAAATGCATCCTTTGCATTCAAAATACCTTTTCCAAGCATCATTTGCTTTAAAGATCATGTCTTTACCATAAACTAGCATCATATGCTTTTTCAAAATGCAATCTTTATGCATCATTTGCATAATGAATTTCAATTTCTTCATAAAAATGCATCATTTGCATAAAAATCATATCTTTATGCATCATTTGCAATAAAGATCCTTTCTTTGAATCAAATGCATCATTTGCAACCCAAAAATGTCATCTTTTCACTAAAGTGTCATTTTTATCATGCATCTCCCCCATTCCCCCATTAGTAACCTCGGAACGGACCGATGTAAAAGATCCTATCTTTACATCGTTCCTTCCATAAAGGTTTCTTAATCTCTTTAGAAAGGGACACCTTTGAACCCTATATCTCCGATTATCACTTAAGATGAGTATGAAGCATCTATACGAGCTCGACCATCTTAAAGTGTAGGATTGATGGGCTAAGGACCCTCCTTTTCTAAGGAACCTCATCTTTGACTATAAAGAGAGTCATTCTCTCGATCACGCAAGTCCCAAGGTCCAAAAATGCGATGATCACAAGTCCAAGATGAGGGCGGGATCATAATCCCGAACACATAAAATCCAAGAAATCCCGAGCGACAACCAACAAATGGTTTGTACGTCCGGAAGACGACTTGGGACATTCCCTCCCCTTATTTTCAAACACATGCACACAAGAAAGCACGCAAGCAGGCACGATTAATGGGATCTTGGGAGACTTGCTCCGGCAAGGCACCTTGGGTGAACGACGATCCGTTCTTCCCAAGGGGTAACTTAACCTCCGAACCCATAAAACCTTTTTTTCAAAGTTTTGAGGTAATCAAAATGGCGTGGTGACTCCGTTTTTTTCAAATTAAACCGGATGTCTTCAAACTCGCGTGAATCCAACAAACACAAAATTTTGGGCACACATTCACAGTTTGGCGACTCCGCTGGGGACATCCCAAAGGAGAAAAGCTTTTATTTTCAAAACAAAAATCGATACTCGGTATATAGGTGGAAACCACTTACCCTTCCTGTACACTCCCTGATGTGGGAGTTGGGATAACCGGTGGTTTAACAATCCCACGTACCAGTATCCCTTTTCGAAAAAAAAGTTTTTGAAAAAAATAAAAAAGGCTTTTCCCTTAGAGCGGGTTAGACTCCCGTCACTGATTTCATTAATCGTGCTTGCTTTCTTTACCTTGCATTGCATCATTTGCATCTTGGAATCTGTGCATACTTTGAACGGGAAACAACCCGAAAAATAGCAAAGGAGTGGAACCTGGAAAATTGATCCATGCAGTCGTACGGCTCAATCCTCCTTGGATTCTGACCGGGCGACCTCAGTGGCAATTCCACCAGGAAAAATCATGGTTAATCTGGCAGTCCTAGCAGCTTGGGGCTACTCCGCTCCATGACCGTGGCTCCTTAAAATTTACGTGCTTACGGGTTGCATTTTCCCCATTCCGAAAATCATTCCTTTAAAACACATTTATGAAAATCTTTGTTTTAACTCAAAAAGGAACATTTTTAGGAGACCGCACACTACGCGCACCTGATATATCCTGTACACTTTGCACGCATGTCCTTCAAACCCGAGGGTACGGACAGCCTTACGATGCTCCCGGGCGCGCACGGAATCATCCCAACCTCCCCATGGCAGCCAGTGTCGACCAATGCACAGTCCGTGTCACACGTTTCAAAAAACCGTGACTTTTTTGGTTGGTTTTTGGTCTAGTCCGTGTCATATAGCCCAGTTGCATACCCTCGTAAAGGTCAAGCCTTAGTTCATAACGGAAGAGGAACTCTGCCAAAATTCCGACAAGGAAAAATTGGCGAGATCTTGACTCCGACATTGACTTTGACCTTGACCCGCACGGAATGCGTAAGAGTCGAGACCGAGTCTTTGCCAACAAATCAAAAGATCTTTCGCTCAAGCGAAGCTCTGCCAAAATTCCGACAAGGAAAAATTGGCAAGATCTTGACCCGGCATTGACTTCGATTCTGACTCACGCCCGGCGTATGCAACGAAGTTCAATGTGACACTGTGTCATCCGGCTTTTGCCGCCCGACCCATGCCTATTATCTTCTCGGACATTACCGAAAGTCAAAACGTCATTCGCTCAAGCGAAATTCTGCCAAAATTCTGTCAAGGCAGAAAGACGAGACTTTCCCGGTATTGCCTTGATTATAATCCGCATCGCTCGTGCGTTGAAAGTTCCTATGACCCGCTAGACCCGTTAGGAGCGTTCTTTACTCTCGGTTGGTGGGATCCGCGTGCCCTATAGGACCCTCGCCCGGGGCTGTCCACCCTGGGAGGTCGAAATACAGGTGGAATACGAGGGGCTTATAGACGTAGTGACGGAACCCACTGATCCAGGATCTAGAGTAGTTGCGAAAAAGAAGGGCAAACCCCCCTTTTCCAACCAAATAGGAATAAATAAAAGACATGATTTTAAGTAAACTTGAACAATTAATGTAATCATAATTGCATTTTCTTATCTCTGATATCCCTAATCGAAACCTCCTCGGTCCGATTTTCGATTTTCCTGTCCCGACCTTTCATGGTCAAACCCTTAATCGAGACCTCCTCGGTCCGATTTTCGATTTTCCTATCCCGACCTTTCATGGTCAAATCCTTAATCGGGACCTCCTCGGTCCGATTTCAGATTTTTCATCTCGACCTTTCATGGTCAAACCCCTAATCGGGACCTCCTCGGTCCGATTTCAGATTTTTCATCTTGACCTTTCATGGTCAAGTCCCTAGTCGAGACCTCCTCGGTCCGATCTTCAATTTCCAATCTTGACCTTTCAAGGTCTCATCTTTTCTGATCAATTAGGATTAGGAGAAAATGTGTTTTGAGTAAAACTTAAGCGATAAGTGCATGTTACTTGAGCCTTCAGCCTAAACACCTACCTTCGAGTCTAAACCTTACCTTATCTCCGAGCCTAAACCTTGCCTATCCCTTTCCCGCAGCGAGAAAGAAGTGTGCGAGAATACCGGGTCAGCTGCTTTTCAGTGCAAAAAACCTTAGACAGAATCGTCAAAAAAGTCAGAATGGCAGATTTGACAGAAAACAGTGAGGGTGCAGGAAATCAGATGGTTAGGAAGGAAGAGTTAATCCTGGCTTTGGAAAATGCCCATAAGGTTCATCAGGAACAACAAGCCATGCTTATTAACGCACGCTGTCGTCATTGAGTTCAGGTCACAGTTGAGTCGAATGGTTCTCTGGTGGTAGTCGAAGATGAGACTTCAGAAACAGTGATTTCAGTCCCTTCATCCTATGACCAAGACCCCCCTGCCTATAACCAATACCTTCCCCCATCCACATATGATCCCTTGTCAAGGACCACTCCTCCTCAGTCCTTTCCAACATCCTAGCTCATCCGGGCTCCATCGCCCTCAGCTCCTCAGAACGGATTGGGCTTCACCCCACTTGTTCCTCAGTTCCAGCAATACCTGCCAGTTTACGCTCCGGCTTCTCTTAATCAATTTGAGTTATGTGGCTATGTTCTGAAGCCCCTATACCCACCTGAATGCAGTCATGAGTTGCCAAAAGAAAATCTGGATGATTCAAGTTTCCAGCTGTCACCTACCGGACTTAATGAATTCAGCCGTCAGTTTGCTACTGTGGTTCCCTCTACTGATAAGAGTCCTGTTGTGAGTGCCGGTAACTCGAGAGTCCCCGTTGACCCCCATGTGGAAATATTGATGGAACAAGTGAAACAAATGCAAGAGAAGTTTGACTTCATGATGAGTATCAATACTCCCTTGACCCCAGACGTCGAACCAGGCAAGGAAATGACTCCACCAAGCATGACCCAATGCCACCAGCACCAAACAGCAACCGTACCCATGTCAGCACCAGTTCCTCACAAAGGAAAGAGTGTCGTAGCCTCCTTCAGCCAAACCCAACAATGGAACCAATTGAACAATGGAGATCCAAGTCTTGAGAGCAACAATGTCTCCCGAAAACTCCGCAATACGGATATGCCTTTAAGCAAGATTCTGGAAGAGCTGATGAAAGAAAAGCTGATAAAGCCACTGGAGAATTGGAAGCCCAAGAACCCCAACGTTCGGGTGGATGAGTCTAAGCATTGTCTTTTCCATCAATACCCTGGGCACAACACTGATGATTGCACCTATTTGAGGCATGAGATCCAGAAATTGATAGAAAATGGGAAGCTCGAGAACCTCCATGGGCCAAAAACAGAAAGCTATGGTAAGAGGTCGATTCAGGAGGTACAAGGTCAGAAACGTCAGCCTGATGATTTTGGGATGCCCATGAGCAAAGTTTTCGATGATTTGGTGAAACGAGGTCTTCTCACACCTCTTGAGAATTATAAGCCAAGAAACCCCAGTAGAGTTGACAGGACCAAGTTCTGCGAGTACCACAAGCATTTCGGTCATGTGACAGACAAGTGTGTGGATCTGAAGAAAGAAATTCAGTGGCTGATCTACGAAGGAAAGCTCAAGCTCCCTGGCAGTCCAACCCGCGAAGAGTAGCTAGACTAGGGTCTACTTATCCTTAAGTAAGATTAAAAAAAAAAAAAAAAGAATATAGTCACTCAATCAACCTTCGTAGGTTCTAGTACTTTTCCTTTTCAATCAAGTCCTCTACGGACATTGTAATCAATCTTCAATTTTCTATAAAAGAGTCTTCTTCTTTTCTTGCTAGACTTAAGACATTATTTGCACACCTACATTACATTTAATGAAATGGTTTTATTTTAGATGATCACTTGCATTGCTCAACAAATAATCTCTCGAAATAATTCACGTTCCGATTAATCAGTGTGAGAAAGTCAACTAATGCCTTCCCCATACATTTTCCTTACTTCACAAAAGGCCTTCATTAAACCATACACTTTCCCAATCATGCCCTCACCTTCACCTTGACCAAGTCAACGACGGCGGCATATTCAACGGACAACAAAAGGCCACTCAGCTTCGAAAGATTGACCCCGTGTCGACAACAATCTAGGAGCCTGCCTTCGACCTCAAAGATGTCAAGAAAAATTCAAGCAGGGGCTCGCCTTGGCCCTTAAGTGCTTCATAAAAAAAAGAAAAGAAAAAAAATCTTACTGCAAAAAGAGTAATGCCCAGCTAGGCTGAAAATCCCAAAAAAAGGGCAGTCTAGGCAAAAAACAGGGTTGCACATATATATTAAAAAAAAATGAGGCCAAGGACCCAGCACCGCCAATCAAAAGCTTGATGGACAGGCAAAAATCAAAGCTCAGAGAATGAAAGTTGTCGATAACAATGGGGCGGTCGAAGCAAAACCAGAAGCATTTCATAAGCCTGTAGGCATGTGCAAATCCTTTCTCCCCCAATGAAAGAGGAAGCAATCAGAAACAACCGTCTAAAATGACTTGGTCAAGGAATCATCCCGAGGCCCACGCCTCATCATCCAATCTTCTCATCCGAGCCTTTTCACTAAAAGAACCACAAATCCCATTTTCCAAAGCCTGAAACAGTCCGGCCGAGGCCGAACTACGTCGACCTGAGCTCCTCACAATGAGGGGAACGTAGGCAACCAGCAATGGTCCGGTCATAAACATATCCAAATTCCTAAAAACCCGGTCTCATCAAATGACCTCTCCCATAAACACATTCAGATTCCAGAAAACCCGGTCTCATCAATGACCTCTTTGTACACAAACCTTTCTTTCGCACCAGCCAACCTTGACCCGCGACACTGGTTGACTTTCTCCTTATGATTAATAAGAATGTTTCTTCATATCGAGATTAGTGGTTGAATAACCCGAACATTAATAAAGGGTTTTAAGCAATCTTGTGATCATTGTAAATAAAACAAGTTTTCAGATGTCTTGACAAGTCTTCTCTTTCTACATCTTAGGAAAGATAGTGCTAAACACTAATTTTCTGTCAGCAGGGGCTTCCATACACTTATACAAACCTTTCTACAAAAGAGTCAAACCCAAAGCGAGTTTTGTGCCTACATCGAATAAGGCCATCGGAATAACACAAAATCGGGATCTATTCCCACCTTTCGAAAAATATGCCCCTGCATGTATTTCTGAGAATCTTTTCTTTCACATCTTCTTAAGGTTGACTGAGCGACTAAAGGAAATAAGAAAGTAAGTACGAAAGGATAGGTCTTCCCTCTTCTGCTACAATTCGCATTAGGGTTGCCTTGAAACTCTTCAAGTCTGGGGCTTTGCCAAGCCATTTCTTTAAACTGGGGCTTCTTTAGCCATTTTTGGGATTCACATCGGGTTCTTCACTAAGTCCCTAGATGGATTCAGTTTTGGTCAGATCAACCTCAGGGTCACTTCCGCAGTACCAATCATATTGGGATTTTTGCTAGGTCATCAGATTGGGGCTTCATTAAGTCACTTCTTCAAAACCTAAGACTTCGCCTGCTCAGTTCATCCAACTGGGGCTTTGCCCGATGAAAATATTTTTCCTTGCTTTAATAAGACATGGGGCTTTGCTGAAAGTTTTTCCTTAGACCGGGACTTCGATAAGTCGCATCCACCCCTCGAAGAGAGGTTTGATCACTTCGACATCTACTTTAGTCTTTGGTTGTAAAAAGCCTATCGACATCAGCTTCAAATGCCAGAATGTGAGAAAGGAACATTCATCGAGACCCGAGTTTTAAAACCTAGTCTCAGCCCAAGAGGGAATCTTAGTCCACGTTGACAACATCTCATGCAACAACAGCAGTTCAGTCCGCACCCAAGGGATACAACCCCACCTGCTTGAAACCCGTCTTAAACACATTCCATATGTACATCCAGACCCAGTCTCTACCATTGTTTCCAAGAAAAAAAAATCACCCCTAGGCTCAAGTAACGTGCCAATTGCTAATAATACATTTTCTCCCAAAAGCGCCTTCATCCGTTATAACAGGATAACACCAGGCGACAGTTTCCTAATTGTCAAAAATCCAACTTTGGCTACCTCTATCACAGATTGAGAAGTATGCTCAAGTTTTCCAGTTATAGCTGCCTCTATCTACTCGATAGTAACGCAAGCTTTAGCTTCCTCAGGAGATAACCTCCGTTAATCGTTAAAACCTCAAGAATCGTAGACATCGTTCCTAACAGTCTAGATGAAGCTTGAACTACGATCAAGGCTTGATTCCTCCGGGATACGTAGGTAGCCTTTTATAAAAGGTCCAGCCATCCGACCACTTTGGTCACCTTTTCTCTTTCTCCATTCTCCAATAGTGCATAAGCTTTTCATAAAAGTCCAAGTTTCTGACCACTTTGGTCATCCCTTTTTATTTGGCATATTCTTATGAAGGATTGGTTGTTTGACTTCCTAGGTCACCCCGTTTCCATCCTTATAGGAAGGGACCAAATATCTCTTTGCCATTGTCCCAAGGAGGCCAAGTAGGTGATCTCTTTGATCCTCCAATTCCAACCTGTGTCAGCAAATTCCAGTCCAGTTCCAAGGGCAATGAAAAGCACAGTTCAGGCTTAATGAGTCGCGCGACATAACAAGCCATGTCGCGCGACATAACAAGCCACATCAGACATCAGACATCAGCAATGTGCTGCTTTCCCCAGGGCAATCCCCGACATGTCGATAGCTGCAAATACCATCCATCCACTTCTCAAATGCATAAGGGAGGGTTCATTTACCCCATGTACACCCATGCATTCATATTCAAGCCAGAAATCCATTTAAGCCATCCATTTAAACCATTCAGTTCAAGCTAGTTACCCTACCATCATTTTATAAATGCATGCGACAAAAGGGATAGCAATGTACATTCAAACCAAAATAGACCAAGTCTAAGAAATGTGCATAAGCAAAAAATAACAAGATATGTTTTCCCCAAAAGGGGTACAATAGCCAAAAAGTCATAAATGTCTAGGGGGAAAGGGGCTACTCTGAATCATCTCCATCACCCTCTCCATCGTCCTCTCCATCTCCATCCTCGTCGTCATCCTCAGCCTCCTCTGGCTCATCATCAGGATCGTCCGAAGGTGCCTCGTAAGCTATGGTCCCCGTGCGGTAATAGTCGTCAAGCTCAGGGATGACAGTAGAATCAAGCTCATAATCTCGTGGCCGTCTGCGGCCCACCATCCTCCTCATCATCATCGTCAATCTCAACGGGTCCGTGAAGAGGCACATTTGGCCTCTTTGTCCGAGGCCTCGGTCCACTAATATCCCCGCTGGTGCCCCCGCTGGTGCCTGCGTCATCAGTGCGACTCTTCTTCTTCCTCGGCTGGCTAGGTGGAGAGATATCGATCGAACCCTGTAATCGGCACTGATTCTTCCAGAAGCTCATGCCTTTCTGGAGCTTGCCAATCATGCCCACAGCGCCGGTATAAGCCCTGGTCAAGTGCCTGTAAGCCTGAGCCGATACCTGTTACAAGCAGACATAATAAGTGTCAAAATGCAGTTCTTGATAACAGGAAGAGATGCAATCAATCCAAAAGACGTAAGGAGTAATACTTACAGATCTAGAACCTCGCGGGAGCACCAGATGAGGATGAGTCTGTGACATATCAATATGGGCTCGCCTCATGCGACCGCCACCCTGATAATCAATGAAAGTCGGGGGCAAAGGAGGTCCAGCTACGTAGCCAGTCGAGGGTCCCGCTCTCTGAGCACCATAACCAACCCTGGTCTGTGGGGACTGAAGATGCCTGGCCACGTAAAAAGTATAGTCCCCCTCCCGTGTGTAGAGATGTGCCGCCAAGCCTACAATCAGAGCATCTACATTCGCCAACTGGCGAGGCAGCCACATCCTAGCTGGTGGATCATCAGGGATCCGAGCATGCCTATTCGGCCCATGCTGTCTATACACCCTCTCTCCTAAATACAAGGCGTCTCCAGACAAACCCACCAGCAGCTTGCGACACTCTGTCAAGTGCGCAGCGTGATCCAAATCCAGGTCATCGTAACGGCCAGTCCAGGGGAACATACTCAGCCTCTGTGGAGTCCCTCTCAAGCACATCAGCGTGTCATGATATGAAGCAGTAATCCTACACCTCGAACCCTCCGGTCTCGGGTGCATTTCTGGCATTCTTCGTCCACCGTCGGAGAGCAGGAAAAGTGGTGGCAGGAAACTCATCCTTGATCTGCCACTCATAATAGCCAAAATACTCGAAGGCCCAAGCCTGAAAAGAAGAAGAAGAAGTCAAAACAGGGAAAACAAGGGATAGAATGAAATGCGCAAAAGAAAAGAAGTCAAGGTGAGAGAATACCTCGAAAGCCAAGTGACAGCAAGTAAAATACTTCGCCTTCCCTCGGCTGACGTCATCTAGAGCCAAATACATCTCAGCTAAGCCAGCCTCACCCCAGACGTATTCCCGACAAAGCATCCTGTGCTCTCGCAGCTCTAGCAGTGAAATCAAGGCAGTAGATGTGCTGTTGATAAGCAGCATATCAGAAAAGCCCACCCATACAAAAGCCCTCGCTAATCTCTCGGCTCTCAGCCGGCTCTCAACGGGATCATCAATCACAATGTACTCCCTACTCTGCCCCTCAATCAATCCATGTAGCTCACTCAACTCATATCCATTCCCCTTCTTGTTCTGGGGAACGAAGCCAAGCAAACTCATCAAATCCGCATCAGCAATCGGCTGGGGCTCAGCTCCCTGTGCAGGCTCCTCTAGGTAGAGCGGCTCATCCGTAAAGGGCGCCCCGTGATGATCGCAAAATCCTGAGCGACCGCCGTCTCACCCCAAGAGAAGTGAAATGAGTGAGTGGTCTCCCACCGTAACTCTCGAATGCCCTCACTGCATCCACACTCCTCGAGTGTCCCCAATGGCCTTCGCCATCTCAAAGAATCGCTCCACCCAACGGCATAAATCATGCCCTCGGGCGAGCTCTATCTCGCTCCCGACTACCTCGGCAAGCTCGCCATAGCCTGCCAATCACCTCTGGAGAGCCCCGGGTGCGTAATCTCTGCAAGAAAACATGGCACAAGTATGAACATTTCATGCTATCATGAAAATAGGTCAAAACCTATCATCTAAGAGCATGCATTTTAACATCACACTTCCTAGGTCCATCATGTTCATAGACCAATGCAAATAAAATTCAAATGCAGTCTGGAAAAATCAAATCGATTTCACCCAAATCAGAAATTTTCAAAAAACCCTGGGTTTCTTACCTCATCCTTCTTCCTAACATCCGAGGTATGCTCATCGAGTTGTGGGTAGAAATCCCCTCTTCGTGCTTCCGGAAGAAAGGGCCTTTGATTCCTCTGCACCCCTTTCCGTCGATTGGCTAAATCGGCATGCTGAGGTCCCCTTTTGGTCGGATAGAGCCTAGGAGGCATTTTCCCATTGTAATCGGACTAAAAGTGTTTGGATTTCTCTCGATTCCTCTCAAATCTCCCTCTGATGTCGCTCTCTCTTTTCTCACTGTCGCCTCCCTCTCAATTTCAAGTTCAATTGAGTTTCAAAATGACGACTGTGCGAATTTTAAAGAATCTGTTCACCTAGCCTCTTATGTTGTGCGACATACTAAGCCTCTGTGGCCTGTTTTTACAATTTTGCCCCTGAAGGCTCAATTTTACGATTTTATCCCTCATAGGTCTGTTTTACCCCTTGTGCCCCTGGCATTTTCAATCATTTTCAATCAAATTTTCCCTCCAGTACTCCCGAGGACTATTTTACAAATTTACCCCTGTGGCATTCTATTTGCCTTTGGCATTTTTAATTCTATTTACAAAAATTATCAGGGTACGTTCCGTTTCTTTATAAAATTATCAGGGTACATCCCACTTTCTTTACAGAAATCATCGAGTCCTTCTTACTTCTTTAGTCTCCGTTATTTCCGTCATAAAGAAATAACGTCATCTAGCTTTAGCTCCCTCTATCTCTGTCAAAAAGTGATAGCGCCGTAAGCTTTAGTCTCCGTTATTTCCGTCATAAAGAAATAACATCATCTAGCTTTAGCTCCCTCTATCTCTGTCAAAAAGAGATAGCGCCGTAAGCTTTAGTCTCTGTTATTTCCGTCATAAAGAAATAACGTCATCTAGCTTTAGCTCCCTCTATCTCTGTCAAAAAGAGATAGCGCCGTAAGCTTTAGTCTCTGTTATTTCCGTCATAAAGAAATAACGTCATCTAGCTTTAGCTCCCTCTATCTCTGTCAAAAGAGATAGCGCCGTAAGCTTTAGTCTCCGTTATTTCCGTCATAAAGAAATAACGTCATCTAGCTTTAGCTCCCTCTATCTCTGTCAAAAAGAGATAGCGCCGTAAGCTTTAGTCTCCGTTATTTCCGTCATAAAGAAATAACGTCATCTAGCTTTAGCTCCCTCTATCTATGTCAAAAAGAGATAGCGCCGTAAGCTTTAGTCTCCGTTATTTCCGTCATAAAGAAATAACGTCATCTAGCTTTAGCTCCCTCTATCTCTGTCAAAAAGAGATAGCGCCATAAGCTTTAGTCTCCGTTATTTCCGTCATAAAGAAATAACGTCATCTAGCTTTAGCTCTCTCTATCTCTGTCAAAAAGAGATAGCGCCGTAAGCTTTAGTCTCCGTTATTTCCGTCATAAAGAAATAACGTCATCTAGCTTTAGCTCCCTCTATCTCTCTCTGTCAAAAGAGATAGCGCCGTAAGCTTTAGTCTCCGTTATTTCCGTCATAATGAAATAACGTCATCTAGCTTTAGCTCCCTCTATCTCTGTCAAAAAGAGATAGCGCCGTAAGCTTTAGTCTCCGTTATTTCCGTCGTAAAGAAATAACGTCATCTAGCTTTAGCTCCCTCTATCTCTGTCAAAAAGAGATAGCGCCGTAAGCTTTAGTCTCCGTTATTTCCGTCATAAAGAAATAACGTCATCTAGCTTTAGCTCCCTCTATCTCTGTCAAAAAGAGATAGCGCCGTATGCTTTAGTCTCCGTTATTTCCGTCATAAAGAAATAACGTCATCTAGCTTTAGCTCCCTCTATCTCTAAGAGATAGCGCCGTAAGCTTTAATCTCCGTTATTTCCGTCATAAAGAAATAACGTCATCTAGCTTTAGCTCCCTCTATCTCTGTCAAAAAGAGATAGTACCCTAAGCCTTAGCTTCCGTTAGAATGAAATAATGTCAGGTGACAACCTCCATTAATTGTCAAAACTTCAAGGATCCTAGACATCGTTCTTAACCTATCTAGTGATGCTTGAACTACGATCAAGGCTTGATTCCTCCGGGATACGTAGGTAGCCTTTTATAAAAGGTCCAGCCATCCGACCACTTTGGTCACCCTGTTTCTTCGTCACTCATCAGTGATGAAGTAACCCCTCATAGAGGTTCAGATATCTGACCACATTGGTCACTCTTAGCATATCCCCAGTAGGATCAATTGCTTGACCTCTTAGGTCATTTTCTTTTACTTCCCCAGCAAGAGACCAGTTTCTCTTCTCCATTCCCCAGCGGATCTATTCCGAACTACGGCCTGGCTTGATTCCTCCGGGATACGTAGGTAGCCTTTTATAAAAGGTTCAGCCACTCGACCACCTTGGTCACCCAATCCGTCTCGGCATTCGCTAGATCGGATCCTTTTCTATCGACAACCCCACTCGCCTTGCAAGTGACGTTGCCGAGGGGCTTCTGTAAGTACCCAAATCTGGCTCATGCCTTCCGGTTAAATTTCCCGGCAATTTCGGTAAGTTTTCCGGTAATTCCCCGGACCTTCCTAGTGTTCCGGAAATATTCCGGAACAGTTCCAAATTAATTAAGGGCTGAAAGGGAGCCTTCCTAATTAAGAAACACGTTTTTCTTAATTAGGAGGAAGTTTCTAGAATTTGCCACCTTGCATGGTTCTAGAAATGCTGAGTCATTGTGGATAATGCCGCACGGCTGCATTAGCTCGAGGTCCCTAGCCACACGGCTTCATTGGCAATTTCCAGACTGCCTATAAATAGAGCCCTCCTCTACCCATTTTAATCATCCACAAAAGGCATCAATCTCTCATATTACGAATAAATCCTCCCAAGAAGCTGCTGGAAGTCCAAGAAGGTGAAGAAGAAGGCCAAGAAGCTACCTCCCTCCTCCTTGAAGATCCAAGATCAACCTCTCCTCCTAGCTCCATCCAAAGAAGAAGGAAGCCATTGGTAACCTCGCACGCCCTAACCTTGCATCCTAATTGCTTTATAAATTGCTCATTGCATTTCCTTTATATTGCTTGGGACTTGGTAGATTAAAGATCATATCTTTATATTCCCCCTTCCCCTTTTGCATGCATTAGACATCATTTGTCATAAAAATGTAGTCTTTCCCCCATAAAGGTGCATCCTTTGCACCTAAAACCCCCATTTTCCAATAAAAATGTCATCTTTATGCATCCTTTGCATATAAAAATCAAATCTTTTTAATCAAAATGCATCCTTTGCATTCAAAATACCTTTTTCAAGCATCATTTGCTTTAAAGATCATGTCTTTACCATAAACTAGCATCATATGCTTTTTCAAAATGCAATCTTTATGCATCATTTGCATAATGAATTCCAATTTCTTCATAAAAATGCATCATTTGCATAAAAATCATATCTTTATGCATCATTTGCAATAAAGATCCTTTCTTTGAATCAAATGCATCATTTGCAACCCAAAAATGTCATCTTTTCACTAAAGTGTCATTTTTATCATGCATCTCCCCCATTCCCCCATTAGTAACCTCGAAACAGACCGATGTAAAAGATCCTATCTTTACATCGTTCCTTCCATAAAGGTTTCATAATCTCTTTAGAAAGGGACACCTTTGAACCCTATATCTCCGATTATCACTTAAGATGAGTATGAAGCATCTATACGAGCTCGACCATCTTAAAGTGTAGGATTGATGGGCTAAGGACCCTCCTTTTCTAAGGAACCTCATCTTTGACTATAAAGAGAGTCATTCTCTCGATCACGCAAGTCCCAAGGTCCAAAAATGCGATGATCACAAGTACAAGATGAGGGCGGGATCATAATCCCGAATACATAAAATCCAAGAAATCCCGAGCGACAACCAACAAATGGTTTGTACGTCCAGAAGACGACTTGGGACATTCCCTCCCCTTATTTTCAAACACATGCACACAAGAAAGCACGCAAGCAGGCACAATTAATGGGATCTTGGGAGACTTGCTCCGGCAAGGCACCTTGGGTGAACGACGATCCGTTCTTCCCAAGGGGTAACTTAACCTCCGAACCCATAAAACCTTTTTTTCAAAGTTTTGAGGTAATCAAAATGGCGTGGCGACTCCGTTTTTCAAATTAAACCGGATGTCTTCAAACTCGCGTGAATCCAACAAACACAAAATTTTGGGCACACATTCACACCGGCGTCTCATATGCTCTAAGCATGATGAGTCGATACCAATCTGATCCTGATATAAACCATTGGATGGGAGTCAAGATGATCCTTAAGTACTTGAGAAGAACTAAGGATATGTTCTTGGTATTTGAAAGATTGGAAGTTAATCTTGTTGTAAGGGTTACATAGATGCTAGCTTCCAAACTGACAAAGTTATTTTAAAATTGCAATTAAGATTTGTGTTTATGCTTATTAGAGGTGCAATTTTGATTGGAAAAGTTCCAAGCAGAAATTGTAGCCGATTCTACTACTAAGGCCGAATTTTAGCAACATATGATGTGGCTGAAAGAGGCAGTTTGGATCAAAAGTTCATTAGTATTTTGGAAATGTTCCAAGTATCACTAATCGGTGAAACTTTTGTTATGACAATAGAGGTGCCACTTGTGCAAACAATGGAACCAAGGTCACAACAGCGATCCAAACACTCACTTAGACGTTCTTCGAGGAATTCATAAAGAATGAGAAGACGTTAAGATATACAAAGTATCAACCGATGATGACATAAGGGATTCACTAACAAAGACCCTCGCACAGGCAGAAGCATGATGGTCATGTTAGATCCATGAGTATTCGATACATAAATGGAGCTTAGTGCAAGTGGGAGACTGTTGGTGTAATGCCCTAGGCTTTAGTTATGTTTAACTGAAAAAACCGTTATGTATCATCTTTATCGTTTAAGTTTATTATTTGATTATTATATAGTTTGCATATTTATTGTAATAATCTCCGTCCCTGATTATTAAGAGAATAATTAGCATAATTGTCAATGGATAATCATTTGATGATTATATGCATAGAAATGCACATTGAAATTATGGGTACTTGTTAGAGAACAAGTGTCTGGACTTGACCCATATGAGATTTATGTCATGGTCAAATGTCATAATTAAATCTCATATGGTCACTTCATTTAGTCCCTAGACCTGAGATTATCATGACTTTACATATGATGAAAGTTATGTTTAATTTTAGTCAAATGATATCTTAACACGATATTTATAAAGGCTATCTTTGGCATGATCGGATTCATGATGGGAAGGATGATAAGTCAAAATGGAATTTGTCCCTCGGAAGAGAGATGTTTTGCTTGGGCCCCTCGATGAGTGATAATGATGAAAGCGTGTGGCCACACCCCAATATGATTGGACTATCATTATACTCAAGATCGAGAAAGCATTGAACAAATACAAGTTGACATGGACCATGACTTGTGTTCAATATAACACCGTGAGACAAAGCGAGAAATGGAAGTGTACCATTGGAAACGTGAACTCTTACGTTATATTATTTGGGTAGACATAATGGCTTGCTAGAGTCTGCTTCTGTCTTATGAGAGTCGATATGATCGAACTCATTGCCAATATAATATAATCATATTGGGTCACACACAACTAGAATGAATTGGTTAAACAAAAGGATGAATGATTGAGAGTTCCTGCATATGGCAATGTTTGTCACGCGACATACCTAGCCATATGGCAACCTTTGTCACGCGACATAACTAGCCACAGAGGCGGTTTACACTTGTTTCCTAATTTGATTAGGGCACAAACTCTAAATACTAAAGTAGTATATATATGAGTCTGTAAACAGCCGAAATTGAGCCGAATTTTTCAATAGAAATTCACAACAAAAGTTTTCTCAATATTCTTCCATAGGTTTAAGAATCTAGCAATTCACAAGAACTGTTCTTGGTTCATTCTTACGTGTGGATACAACAATAGAGGGTCTTCGCTCGTTTGACGATCAAGGCCTAGAGTTCCAATCTGAAGATTGAAAGGTTCTTGAAGATTGAAGATTGTGATTCAAAATCACACCAATAAATTTTTCGATAGCTCAAGACCGGAAAGCAATTAAGGTTGGTAAACTCTATCTCATAGGAATTCAATTTAATCGTATAGAACGGATCTTAGGGCTTTGGGTTTTGTGTTAATTTGATACTTAATTCTGCTGCGCATGGACCCATAAAACCCAACAGATCTACCGCGCCTCTATCCAAAGCAAACACTCTACCTTGGACTCTCTCTTTGGGTTTCCCCTCAACATCTCTCTTTATCCCACCTTTGGGCTGGTCACCCTATGGTCTACCACCCGTAATTTGACCCTTTTTGAACTTAGGACAATCCTTTCTGAAGTGCCCCATCTCACCACAACTCATACACTTTCCCTGCTTACTCCAACAACTGTCTTCTGAGTGCCCCACTTTCTTACACCAATTACAAACAGTGCCAAACTTGCTTGATACAGGTCTAGTAGAAACTGTAACTGTTCCTCCCTTAGCCACTCCAGAAGTTGAAGATTTAGGCTAATTCTTACTCTGACCTGAACGTTGGCCTGAGAACTTAGCCTTGCTTCCACTACCCTCAGATTTACCTCTATGTTCCTCGATGTCATTCTTAATTCTGTATGCCATATTAACTACCGCCTGTTAGTTAGGAAAATTGTGAGTCAACACTGCTTCCTGAACTCCAACCTGAGTCCCTTGACAAACCTGTAAACCCTCCTGCTCTCATCTGGTACAAGATGTGGACAATACCTGGCTAACTCCGTAAATTTTGCAGAATATTGAGCCACTTTCATTACCCCATGCTCAAACTTCAAGAACTCTACCTCTTTCTTGTCTTTAGTAATCACAGGAATGAAGTGCTCCTTGAATTTCCCAACAAAGTTGTCCCAAGTCTGGGGCATATGATCCCGCTCCCAGCTTTCCTTAAGGATTTGCCACCAATGCTCAGCAGGACCCTCTAACTTGAATACTGCACATCTAACTTTTTCTTCATCTGTACTCTCCATTGCAACAAAGATTTTAGTCATAGCCTCCAACCATCTCTCAGCTATCGGTGGATCTGGATCTCCGTTGAAGCTTGGTGGAGACAATTTGATAAACTTTTCTAGCCCCTGTGTTGGCCTTGCCTCAGGTTGCTGCTGTGCTCTACCCTGAGTTGCCATATTCTGGAGGAATACCCGAAACATAGCCATCATCTCAACATTCTAATCCCCCTGCTGGTCACCACTAGTCCCAGCCATTTCAATGATCCCTGCATTAAACACTCGGTGTCAGATATCACACACTCCACCTTAGACTAGACATCTACCATTGACTTCTAGCCAAAGCACTGATACCAACTGTGGGCTCCTCCCAACTCCTGAGACCTATAAACTCGTGTCCCAGGATAGAGAGTTCCAAAATATACCATTTCAAAAAAAACTTTTCTTTACTTTAACTTGAAAAGTGTACAACTCATTTTCAAAACAATTTCAAAATAACCTCTCTACAAAGAGGCGATATATAAACCTGTTTAAACCAAACACAACCTGTCTATACAAAGTATACAACTGGAAAGGCTTACAAAAACCAACCATAAAATAAACCAAACTCAGGTTTACTTACAACACAATACAACTGAAACATGTTTCTGAAAGTTTTATATACAAAACCTTTCCCAAAAGAATAACAACCATGACACTCCCAACTCCCCCAAGATAACACATACCCTGACAACCAAAAGATGTCCAAACTCCTGCCCCGGCCTCACTTGTCCGGTCTTCCTGTCTCAGCGAGATCTAAAACAATAAAGGGAGAAGGGGTGAGATAAAATCTCAGCAAGCTATTATGTATGCAACAATATGCCAAACAAGATGCAACACGTAAACTGGTTGCTCAACAAATATGTAACACCAAATAGGTTGCTCAATAACCATATTGGGAAAACAGTAAACACTTTACGTTACCTTTCCCTTTACCTTGCCCATCTGGGTCATATGTAGTACTACAGCGGGAGTCATAC
Organism: Adenophora triphylla var. japonica; assembly: GCA_022495995.1. Lineage (NCBI taxonomy): Eukaryota > Viridiplantae > Streptophyta > Magnoliopsida > Asterales > Campanulaceae > Adenophora > Adenophora triphylla. Next base: position 122,881 of record JAFEMH010005809.1, read on the forward strand.
TCCTCACATTTGGTGAACTGCTAGTGCACCTTCACCTCTTATACGACCCCTTATAGAGATCCATATAAGCTGCCTCGCTATCTTGTGGCATGACTGCACATATCCACAGAAGCTGAACCCCTCAATCCGTGGCCACAGAAGGGGGTAAACGGTACAAGTATAAGGACATCCAAGCACCTTATGAAATATCTTCTTATAAGTGGTTGCATTCCCTATACCCCCGAAGATCAACTGGTATACCATATCCAAGCACATCACAGATACTTGAAAATAAGTCCACCCAATGGGACATCAACATATATAGAACATGGTACAGCAACTCATGTTAAACAACCAAGCAACTTCTGATTTTCTAAGATTTTTGGAAGCTAAACTAGGGTTTGGGAACCTTCAAGACTGAGAGAAGAAAGGAGATATCTGAGGAAACGTACTATGCTTCTTGGAGAAGCTAAAATAAGATTTATATCAACAAAGTTACAACCAAGCTCCTTCAAGCTTAAAAATCAACAAACAACTACCTGGAACTTATAGTTACACCTAAGCACCTTGACACTTTAACAACACTTTCAATTCAAAATTCAAGTGTTATAAACTTTACTACACAATTCCCCTTTTTACTTCATTTAGGCATTATATGATTCAAAATCATTTTAACAACATCTAACTTCACGTAGTTCACCAAAACTCAAAATGAACACGTAGCAAAGCCAAATAACACATAGCAAAGGATGAGATGCAAGGCAAACCCAACCCCACATGCTTCACGTGTGACCAAAATGTGCCTAGGTTTAGGGGTCGTGACACATAATGCCCACAGCGACCGCCCAAACTTTGGCCCAGTTCTTCCTTGGCCCAGCAACTTTGCTTTCCTCGGCCATTTTTTTCCCTTGGTCGGCCACAGCCCAGTTTTTTGCCCCATTTTGTGCAGCAAGTTTGGCCTTCCTTTTGGATTCGGTTCGTCATGCAAATGCACCGTCGCACTTTGGTCGCTATAAAAATTTCTTTTGCACCTTGGTCCTTGAAATTTTATATTTTCACTTTAGCCCATGAATTTTCATAAATCAAATTCCTCCCAATTTTTCACATTTCCAGTTTGGTCCCTGAATTTCCAAGATTTAAGTTTTGGCCCTTGAACTTTCGAAATACACTTTTTCTCCTCTTTTTCTGCATTGTTGCACATCAACCCCTGAACTATCAAAACACTAACAAAATACATTAAATTCTCAAGGTTTCGAGCATCAAATAAGCTAGAAAATATATCTTTTGGATGGTTAAAACCACATCCATCAAATACCCCCAAACTTATTTTTTGCTCGTCCTCGAGTAAAACAAAATTAAAACAAAATAAATACTAACTAACTAAATAAAAATAAAGAAAATATTTTTGGGATTTGTTCAATTCATATAATAGGCCATTGGCACAACAAGTCTCAGTTCTTACAACACACATAATCTACAAGAATTATCATGAGCATGGGACTATAATTACATGAATGCATCTAACTTACAATTCTCCACCACATAATGAAAGATGAATGAAATATGGGAGATCATTGCCACCAAAGTAAGATATTTTATAGGGTCACTAACCACATGCTCTAAATCAATGATAATAGGATGAAATTTCGCAAGGACACTCATATGCATGTTTAAACAAAATTGTCAACCCGACTACTATTTAGGGATCAAATATGGCTTAACGGCTTGTAATATATCGCGATAAACGCGGTCTAGGTTCACGGTTCCAAAAGAAGGTAAGGCCATACAAAGTCAAGCAAGTGAAACTAAGAAGTCTTCATCATACATCCTCCCATTGAAATTTATCACTCCGCTTCATGCCAACCTATTGATCCAACCCCCAAACTTATATTTTTGTATACTTTCAAACTTGTGATTGATCACCTTTCTTTCCTTTTTGGTTACTTTCCACTTCAACATTAGAGAGGGCTCGGCTTTTTTTTTTTTTCAATTTTTTTTTTTACTTCTTTTTTTTCATTTTTTTTCTTTGCACAAATATATCACGAAAAATGTGCATTCAATACTTTTTGCTCAAGCCACTCTTTTCTTTCAATACAATTCATAACCCTTTTCTTTATTTTCATGACCACTTTTCACTCAACCATTTGATTTTCTAAACATCAACCAAACATTCCCATTCATTCCCCAGTTTCACTTTCTTGAAAAGGTGAGAAAAATAGTGTATAAGTTAAAAGGGTAGGACAATGAGGGTACAAAAGAAGGCGAATGGTGGTCTAAGATAACCTCCCACTTTGTGAGGGATTCCATTCTTTTTTTAAGATCAAAAGGGGTTCTAGCGGAAATTTTTATATAAGTGACGAGAAAGTTAAAGGGTCACAAATAGGGTTCAAAGAAAATAGCCAAATATCACTTCCCGAATAGCCTAATTAATGTGTTATTGACAGTCATGCAAACATGTTCTAGGGACCCCGAGAATGCCAAAGTGATCCTATAAAGATCTCCTAAATTGGTAACAATGATCAAGAAAAATAATATGGAAGTGAAGGGTGGAGAAATCATACTTTACATGTTTCAATGCAATTATATCCCCATATTGACAATAATACTCAAGATTTTAAAATTAAATCACTCTCAAATCATCATCGACTTTAGCAAACTTCCCAAAATATGAAAAGAACAAATTTTTTTGGAGGGTGACACTATATACACTCCCCTATAAACCTACAAACTCGGAGAGATATCTACCCCCAAACTCAAAACATGCTATGTCCTCATAGAAAAGAGAACAAAAACATGCCTCGGGTTTAAAGGACGATATGACACAACAAAACAGATAAATAAAGCAAATAAAAGGTACCTACTTGGGTTGCCTCCCAATGAGCGCATTTGGTTAAGGTCGTTAGCCCGACCGTTGCTCCCGTTTGGACTTCACTTTTCGTCCTATGGCCCACTTCATGGTTTCGCGGGTCCTTATTTTCAGTTCATGCCCCATATATATTCCTCGAACTTTGATATTATTTTGTGTCCAAGGGAATTTTTGGCATTTCATCTTTTTGGGCTTTTCCTCTTTCAATCCTTCGCCACTTTCTTCACCCTAAAAAATAGGGGAAGGTACAAGAATGATGGAGAAAAAATCTTTCACACTTTCAATGGGATGGAGAAGGTCTTCATTGAGACATTGTTCGTCAATTTGGTCGGGCCCAACCTCATCAACATTAATGCTCTCATCATCTTTTAATTTCTCTTCAACCACATCTTCTTCACAATCAACCTTTTCATCAACAACCACAACATCACTAGCAGGAGACGGAGAGAGAATCGGTAGTTCGTCACTAATGGAAGCGTCCTCCCTGTTGGTGATTTTAGTGCCATCAACTATTTTATTGTAATGGTGGTTTACTAGATATCAATGTGATTCGTATTAGACTCGGATACGAGTAAGGGAAAGTGTGGAGTATACACTCATTTGAGCTAAAACAAAAACAACCTCGAATAAAGAAGTAAAGGTTAAAGGGTAGCACATTTGACACTGTTGATGTACTCGACCAAGCAGAGCCTTGACTCGCTCGAGCATAGCTTAGCAGATTGTCAATGTTTCTATACAGTCATCTTCTCTCTCGTAAGAGAAATAATCTCGGGTTAAAACGGCGTTCCGGCCCCGTTCTTTACGTTTACGTTATTTACGGTCCGAATCGTTTGATCCGTTGATTTGCAACTTTACAGTCCGAACCGTTTGGTTCGTGATAGTCATTTACAAAGTCCGGATCGTTTGATTCATTGATATTGCCATTTAAATTACGCAACTTTACAAGTCCGAGCCGTTTGGCTCGTTGATCGAATCTTTAATGTCCGGATCGTTTGATTCCGTCGATACCGCATTTTAAATACTGTCATTTACAAGTCCGAGCCGTTTGGCTCGTGATAGTATTTTTTATCAAAGTCCGAGTCACAAAATGATTCGTTGATCGCATCTCATTTAATGCCTTTTTTCATAAAATCGCTAACAATGTAATTCCCGGTTCAAAACCGGAGTTCGTCATTCGAGCTACCTTTCAAAATGCGCAAAAGTGACGTTTGGCATCCAAACGATCACTTTTAAACTCAAAACCCGACGTTTGACATTCAAACACTGTTTTCTTAAAAGTCAACATTTGACACTTAAGCTAAAGATTCAAACTCGTCACTCACACCTTTTTTCCTTAAAAAAAACTCCAAAACCGACGTTTGTCATTCAAACGCTCGCTTTTTTCCAAGAATCATAAAATCAACATTCGAAATTCAAATCAAGATTAAGCTTGTCATTCAAGCCCCCATTTTCAAAAATGCAACACACACACACACACACACAATTTCGAGAAAGGTAGAAAGACTCGTCATACGAGGCGTTTCGGGTGATCTCAACATACTCTTCCCGAAACGTAATGTGACCTCCGAACCTAACAATCTCTGGTACTAAAATCCATTTCCAAAGTTTGGGCTCAAAATACAAAATGACACGTTTTCAAAGCCATTTCCAAAGTTTGGGCTCAAAATACAAAACGACACGTTTTTCAAAGCCATTTTCAACGTTTGGGCTCAAAATACAAAACCGCGTGGCGACTCCTCTCCTTCCCGAAAGCGAGGTCCCAAACACCGCGAAAGACAACCGCTTGCCGCAGTCCGCGCGATCCGGGTAATTTTAGTTTGCGACTCCGCTGGGGACAATGATACTTTTTCAAAACTACCGTCGTTTTAAAAAGCATTCCATGGGTAAAACTTTCGTTTGCCGCAGTCCGCGCGATCCGGGTAATTTCAGTTAGTGACCGCACACTACTTGCACTGCTGCCTCGGTACACCGCACGCTACGTGCACTTGCTGCCTCGGTACACTGCACACTACGATCCGTAACCCGGGATGACCGTTCAGTTGCAGCTCGGTTGGTCTGCCAGACACCTTTCGAGCGCGCACGGGATCGTCCCAAACAGCCCATCCTAGCCCGTGTAAGCCATGCACTCTTTGTGTCACACATCGTCTAAGACTCTGGTTGGTTTTTGGCTTAGTATGTGTCATAAAGCTCAAGTGTATGTTTTTTACGCCGGTTTCCCTCACAAGTCAAAATTAAAAGTTGAGACCAAAGGTCGTTCCCGACCCGAAGTCTTAAACTTTTCAGCCTTGACTTTGACGCGGAGCCCTGCCGAAAAACATACCCAAAGGTTCAATGTGACACCGTGTCACCAAACCTCAACGTACGCACCGTACCAGCCACAACTTGGCCAATGCCAAAAGCTAAGGCCCCTAGTGCAAGCGAGTCAGGAGAGGTCATGCCAAAATTTCGGCACGATTTCTGCCTTAACTTAAGGACGTTGACTTCGACCGTGGCCCGCGTGTTACATAAGTTGGATGTTTGCGCGACCAGCTAGCCTTAAGTTCACTTTTTTCCTTTGTCGGTGGAACTCGCTTGCCTTATAGGACCCTCGCTTGGGATTGTCCGTCCCGGGAAGACAATTTACAAGTGAAAAATGAGGGGTTTATAAACGTAGTGACGAGATCCACTGATTAGAGCCTTAGGTTAGTTGCGAAAAAGAAGACACGATCTTTTCCAACCGATTAGGACTCTGAGAAAATACATTTTAAGTAAACATTAATCAGTAACTGCACATTGCACTAGCCCGAAACCCTGAGCCAAAAACCCTTACCGAAGCCTAAACCCTGCCTTTCGTTCGCAATGAGCGTAAAGTGGTTCGTAATTCCGGCCGCACCTCGCCAGAATTACAGTTACGGCAACGTCAGACATTTCTTTGGTTCCCTCAGTTCCTTCAGCCAGACTCTCCGATTTGTCAAGCTCACCGAGAAATCATGGCGGGAACGGAACTCCGCCACCGGTAACAGATATGACATTGAAAGAGGCCATCCGGGCCTGCGAGGTTCACAAGAAACAGAAAGAAGATCAGTAGATTTTTGTGGTACAGCTTCTGAATGAGCGAGGTATAACAGCTATCCCCCAGTCAGATGGTACTTTCAACTAAATTGAGGACGATGATCCTCCCCGATCAACTCCTCAAACTTTCAACCAGGTTCCTCCCCCGCCAACTTATGGGATGCCTTCGAACCAAGGAAATAGCCGACCTAGGCTTCATGTTGCCACCTCTCAAGGCACCCCTATCATATATGGCCAAGCCAGTACTACTCCCATCACTCAGTAAAACTAGCGCATCGCTGGACCATCTCAAACAGATGTCAACATCCTCCAATACCCTCCCGGGTTCAACCCATTGCCTATACACGAACCTCAAAATACCGGGGACAAACCCCGATACAGTCAAGAAAAGGCCCCCATATATCCACATATATCAAGCCTCCCACCTCCAATTACTGCCGCTCATATGCTAGCACCCGACACCAAGCCTCAAAGTCCACCACTGGACCCAGCCCTAGCCTGGATGGTTGAACAGATGAAAGACCTGAAGGCCAGCATAAGCAACTCGAAGCAAGAAATGCTCAGATCCACAGATCCAGGAATGGTCACGCCTCTCCCTGCCAATTTCAGAATGCTGGAAATAGACAACCGAATGTCCACAGACGCATGTTGATACCTATGTTCTCGACATGAGAGCGAAAGGAGCAACCCTTCAGCAAATGGCCGATCACTTCCAGCATACGCTCAAGAGTTCAGCGTTATGATGGTTCCTAAGGGTCAAGCCTGCAGATCGCCATACCTGGGATCAAATTAGCAATATCTTCCTAGAGTGGTACTGATCCAACCTAGAGTGGGAAACAAGTCGTGAGGACTTAATCACCACCGAGCAAAAAACAGATGAAAGCGTCGGAGAATTCTATAAGAGGTGGAGTTGGAAACTCTCCGAGATTATGGAATCCCTATCCAAAGATGAACAGATGTGGATTTTCAATTCCTGCTTGAGGCCGTCCATCAGAACGCTCATCAACCATCACTTCTTCCCAGATCTCCGAGCCATGGTCAATGCCGGCTCACAGTTCGAAAAGGATCTCAAGGAAAAATTGGCCACAATACATCCGTACAGATATATATCAGCAGCTACGTTCAATCCCGCAGCGGCCCCCGACAAAGGGAAAGATATGTCTGTCAACCACATCCATCAGGGACAGCAGTTGGGCAACATAAACCCAGTCCCGCAAAACAACAACTCCACCCCGAAGCAGCCTTCCGTGCACTTTGAAAAGTTTGATATGCCTCTGAGTAAGATGCTGAAAGGACTAATTAAGGAAGGCCTCCTCAAGCCTGTTGAAAACTACAAACCCAGGAATCCCGTAGTCAACGGTGATAAAAGCAAATACTACGCCTTCCACCAGTATCATGGGCACAACACTGACAACTGCGTGGGGTTACGGTACGAGATCCAGAGTTTGATAGAGGAAGGAAAATTGGAGCGTCCCCATGGACCTAATACAGTCGGAAACCCTTTTCGGAACAACAACAGTGTGAACTCCATCTAGTGGGTGCCAAAGAAGATTGCCGCAGAGCCAGTTCCTCCGCCTCTTCCAACCAGGTCCTCATCAAACGTCCACATCAGTTATGATGTTTGTGACTGCTCCGAATGCCTTGAGTACGAGTTCCAAGACATGATCAGGGGTGATTCTCCTAGAAAACAGAAGAAGAAGTCTTCTCAGCAGAAACTGAAAGAAAGATATGAAGCTGGAGACACCAGCGTGGGTATACTCGGAGAGCCATCCGGGAAGTTTGATTACTACATACTCTACTCTAGCCAGTCCTCCCTTCCGTCAAGCCACACAGCTTTAGAGCAGATAGGGGTGGGAAAGCCAAAAAATCCTGCTGACGCCAAAGTTTTGGCCTCAGGACACCGGAATACCTCAAATCTTGGAAACCTTACCGCCAGCCAGAAGCCTAATCCCCCGCGGGATCATCCAAGGTTCAATTTTCCGAACTTCAGAGCACGGACTGGCAAAGGAAAGTCAAAGTCAACTTGGAACTCGCACTCAATCAACGTGCTGACCAAGGGCGGCCACCGCCACAAGCTACCTCGACACAATCCCGAGGTACCACCAAAAGCTTTGCCTCTCAATAGGAAGACAGGAAACGGATGGCTCGATGACTCTCCCTCTCCGGAAAGAGACTAAATCTACGATTCCCAGTTGTATGGCAGTATGCTCACCTTCTGTGATGAACACCTGCCGAAAGGGGCCTCGGGGCACAACGAAGCTTTGTACATCACACTCCGGCTCAACACCATCTCTCGCCCAGGGGTATTGGTAGACAATGGATCAGCAGTCAACGTCCTCCCTCTCAGCATGATGCAAGCCCTACGCATCGACGAAGGCCACATGATCCCCTCTGCCTGAATTATCAAAGCCTACGACAACACGTCTCGTCCCATCCTGGGAACGGTGACTCTGGAGCTCTGGTTTGAAACCCAAATGGTGCCAGCAAAATTCCACGTGATGGACATCCTGTCTGAATTTACAGCTCTGCTGGGACGCCCATGGCTATACCACATGAAAGCCATAACCTCCACTCTCCATCAGTGCGTCAAATTCATTAACTGGCAAGGAGATCATGAAGTCATCAGAGGGGACAGTTTCCTCATAGGCAACAAAGCCGAGACAACAGCCAAGCGTGCCCGCAGCCAGGCACCGGGGTTACCACCTTCAAACCGACAAAGGGACTATCATTTCCAAAATAGGCAGATCCTGAAGTAGTCAGATTCATCAAGTTCAGTTTCCAAAACTTGGACGCAGACTGGAAAAAATCCTGAGCATCGCGATGGCACTGGCACACAAACCCCCAGTCTCCGGTCGAAGATTTGTCAGCATCCTCCAAGCCAACTCTCTGGCCCCGCCAGGCGAAGAAATCTTTGTGATAAAGGTCAATAAGCATCATCACACTCGTGATGAATGTATGGCAGTCATCTGGGATGTCCTACACGAGGAATTGCGTGTCGAGCCCCTCTTCTCAAGCGAAGGGCATGGTGTTTTTCTAGCAGCTCCAACTTCACAGCAAAACGCAATACGTCCTTACGTCTGGGTTGAGCCGTAAAATGACAACGAATCAGGACTCTTCGGAGTCAAAGATGCGGCGGATCCACAGGAAGACCCTACATACATATGCTCAGTTTCGAGGACGACACCAGTTCTGATGAGATCACCTACGATGAGGGCTCCAATACTATGGAATTTGTCAAACTCAACGTCCAGTACAGGCAGTTATCCGGCAAGTGGAAACAACTGGTTGACACGACAAAGAACCCCTCTGACCATGTAACTGACGACGACTTCGTCAACATTATCTTTTCCAGATATCCCGATGATGCCAAGGATCCGATCCTTATTATCAGATTCTGCAATGCCAAAGTTACCCTCGACGATTGCCTGCTCATGGTAAACGAGGCCTGGCCAAGCGAGCGTAAAGCTCATCAGTCAAGCTTACAGCCAAGAGCGCCGCCAAGGCCAAGGGCATCAGCGAAGGAGACAGAGCTCCTCACCCTGCTACAAATCAAATTAGCCTCGGGAATGCTTCCAGTAGCCACCCTGAAAACATCTGTAAGTGTCTTCCCCGCAAGACAGATCAAGCTTCCGAAGAAAGGAATGATCACCTCAGCATCAACATGCTCAAGTTCGACCCTGCTCCCAGCCATCACGGCCACGAATTTAGGCATCCCGCAAGCAAGCTGTTAGCTCTGATTGACTTGGCTATCCAGCGAGATCACGAGACCATCAACATCGCAGAATTCAATACCCCCATTGTGGGCTCCTCCCAACTCCCGGAACCTATAAACTCATGTCCCAGGATGGGGAGTCCCAAAATACCATTTTTTAAAAAACTTTTCTTTACTTTAACTTGAAAAGTAAACAACCCTTTTTACAAAACAATTTCAAAATAACCTCTCTACCCGGAGGTGATATATAAACCTGTTTTAAACCAAACACAACATGTTTTTACAAACTATACAACTAGGAAGGCTGACATAAGACAACCATAAAACAAACCAATCCCAAACTGAATTACAACACAACTCAACTGAAACATGTTTATGAGAGTTTTATATACAAAACATTTCCCAAAAGAATAACCACCACAATATTCCCAACTTCCCAGACCAACACATACCCTGACAACCAAAAGATGTCCAAACTCCTCCCCGGCCTCACTGGTTTGGTCTTCCTGCCTCAGCGGGATCTAAAACAATAAAGGGAGAAGGGGTGAGATAAAATCTCAGCAAGCTATTATGTATGTAAGAATATGCCATACAAGATGCAACACATAAACAGGTTGCTCAACAAATATGCAACACCAAATAGGTTGCTAAATAACCACATTGGGAAAACAGTAAACACTTTATGTTACCTTTCCTTTTACCTTTTCCATCTGAATAATATGTATTACTACGGTGGGAGTCATACTCCTCTCATTTTGTGAACTGCTAGTGCATATCCACATCTTATACGACCCCTTACATAGATCCATATAAGCTACCTCACTATCTTGTGAACGGTCGTGCCTATCCACAGAAGTTGTACCCCCTCTCCGTGGCCACATAAGGGAGTGAACGGTCACAAGTATAAGGAAATCCAATCACCTTATGAAATATCTTCTCATAAGTGACCGTATTCCCTATACCCCCGAATCTCAGCTGATGCAACCATGTTCAAGCACATAACAGATACTTGAATTTAAGTCCACCCCATGGGACATCAACATATATATATATATAACATGGTACTGCAACTCATGTTAAACCAATCACAATAGTGCACATATATTTCATACTATTGATCATTAACAATTCAATGACATGGTATTAATACTCATAATCAACAAATGAAACAGTGCAACACGTATTTAAACACTATGTGCACAACCAACTATAAACATGTTAACACTTATGGCACAAGGTATCACATAAGTCCTACATAGTCATTACACAATATATAATCCAGTAACAGGGTATTACCACTCCTGTCCAAACCAATGAAGTAGTGCACTATACATTTTATGCACTATAAGAACAAATAACCCTATACAGGCCACCACGTAAGGATACACTATCATATAAGTAACCCTACGTGTTCATCATACAACATTGAATACCTTCTCTAAAGGTTCCAAGTTGAAATACCAAGTTTTATCAACTTTGGTTCAAGTTCCACCATTGCCTTTCAAGCATTTTCAGATCAATATTTAAAGCCCTTCCCTATCTCATTTTGGCCTATTTCAAACTCCATTATATAGTACTAAAGTTGTACTAGAAGTGTAGTTAAAGAGGGACTAAATCCATACCCTTTTAACTAGGTTAAAAAGCTTGTTAAGTCAGCTCCAGAACACAGTCCTGGGCACGAGTCGTGATGTTGGGAACGAGTCATTCCCAACCCCTGCACGACTGATAAATTTTTCACGACTAGTGACCCTAAGGAATACTTATGTCCCACGACTTCATTCAACTTGGTCACGACTCGTGCTAATGGGCACGAGTCGTGCCCAACTCCAGAAACTGTATTTCAAAGATGGTTTTTCCATAGCCACTGCAAAGAACTCAACTACTCATTCTTAGTTATACCAAGTCATCCACCAACAGTATGTAACCACGTTTTGGACCATACTACACTCTCTCCATACCACATAACATATATACAACAACATATACAAATTAACCAAATTATAATACCACCTCTTTTCATGTTCATACACCCTACTTGCTTTGTTTCCATTTCAAACACCAAGTAAAGGTTTCCATCTTTATACAACTCATTCATAATATCATAATAACATCTTTATATCTATTATGAACATTTATTTGAAAGAATCATAACACCTTACCAAAATTTGCCGAAATAAAAAGATGATTTAATCGGCTATTCTTGTTCTATTCAACTCACTGATCACAAATATGAAATCAGAATTTGAAACGGAGTAACGGTTGAATTTCTGTGAATTTCTGAAGGTAACCCTAGATTTATGGGTTGATACGTAATACTGAGGAGAGAAAGAGAAGAACTGAGGAAGAAAGCTTCTGAGGGAAGCTTTTAAGAAGATTTATATCAATTTTTCCAACTAAGCTCCTCTAAGTTCTAGCTAGCTACACTTAACCACCCTAAATTTATTTTTACACATTAGCTCCTCATACTTTTTATAACACTTTCAATTCAAAATTCAATTGTTATAACTTTAATACACAATTTCCCATTTCCTTCATTTATACATTATATATTCAAAATCAATTTAACAACATCTAAAGTCACGGAAATGACAAAATAAACACATAAACAATCCAAATAGCATATAATGCATAATAGGGAATGCAATGCACCCCAACCCCATGTGCTCCATGTGTGACCGAAATGTGCCTAGGTTTAGGGTCGTGACACTCACTCCCCCTTAAATAAAATTCGTCCCGAATTTGGACACTTACCTGAATGATCAAACAAATCAGGATACTTCTGTCTCACCTCAGATTCCAATTCCCAAGTAGCTTCCTCAATGGTGTGATTCTTCCAAAGAACTTTCACCACGGGAATACTCTTGGTACACAATTCCCGGACCTGCCTCCCCAGAATCCGCAATGGTACCTCCACATAGGTCATATCCGCCTGGACATCCTCTGGAGGAGAACTCAATACATGAGAGGAATCATAACAGTACTTCCTCAACATGGACACATGAAACACATCATGAAGAGAAGAAAGAGATGGAGGTAGAGCCAAACGATAGGCTAACTCACCCACCTTCTCTAAAATCTCAAAAGGACCAACAAATCTAGGAGCCAACTTCCCTTTGTTGCCAAACCTTTTGATCCCCATTCTTGGTGAAATCTTCAAGAATACCAAATCACCAACCTGAAAGGATAACTCCCTTCTTCTAGTGTCGACATAGCTCTTCTGACGACTCTGGGATGTCCTCAATCTATCACGGATCACTTTGATCTTCTCAGTTGAGTCTCTAACCAAATCTGGACCCTAAAGTCTAGCTTCACCAACCTCGTCCCAACACATTGGGGACCTACATTTCCTCCTATACAGTGCCTCATATGGTGCCATCTCAATGCTGGATTGGTAGCTATTGTTATAGGCAAATTCCACTAAAGGCAAATGGTCTTCCCAAGATAACTGGAAGTCCATCACATAAGCTCGTAGCATATCCTCGAGAATCTGAATGGTCCTCTCTATCTGCCCATCTGTCTGAGGATGAAATGCTATGTTAAAACTCAACTTGGATCCCAAGGCTTCATGCAAAGCCCTCCAAAACCAAGAGGTGAATCTAGGATCCCTATCAGATACAATGTTGACAGGTACTCCATACAATCTCACAATCTCACGGATGTACAACTGGGCCAATTTCTCCAATGAATACTTGGTTGAAACTGGAAGAAAATGAGCTGATTTGGTCAGTCTATCCACAATCACCCATAAAGCATCTATCTTCCTCGGAGTAGGAGGCAATCCAGTCACGAAATCCATAGGAATGCCCTCCCACTTCCATTCTGGAATATCTAGTGGTTGAAGCAATCCAGCTGGCCTCTGATGTTCAGCTTTGATCTGTTGACAAGTCAAACACTTGGATACAAATTCTGCAATCTCCTTTTTCATGCCATTCCACCAGTAACCCCTCTTCAAATCCTGATACATTTTGGTGCTTCCTGGATGAATAGCAAATCGGGACTTATGGCCATCCTCTAATACCTGCCTTTTGATCACTGGGGAAGAAGGTACACAAATCCTGCCTTTGAAGGTTAGAATTCCATCCTTGTTCACTGAAAACTCCCCAGACTTTCCATCTTGCAATTTCTCCCTAATTTTCTTCAACTCATCATCATTCAACTGGGCTTCCATAAGATATCCATATAAAGTAGGAACTGCTCTGACATTAGCAAATAACATATCACCTCTCAATTCCCGAGAAACCAAGGACAATAAGTGAGCCTTACGGCTAAAAGCATCAGCCACCACGTTAGCTTTCTCGGGGTGATAAGAAATGACACAATCATAATCCTTCAGAAGCTCCAACCAACGCCTCTGTTTGTTCTTCAATTCCTTCTGGGTAAATAAATATTTCAAGATCTTATGATCTGTAAATATCTCAAATTTTGCCCCATACAAGTAATGTTTCCACTTATGCAACGCAAAAACAATAGCAGCTAACTCCATATCGTGGGTAGGATAATTCTGCTCCGCTGGTGATAACTTCCTTGAAGCATACGCAATTACCTTCCCATTTTGCATAAGTACACAATCCAATCCCTCTTTAGAAGCATCACTGAATATAACAAAGTTCTCACAACCCTCTGGAAGTGTAAGGATAGGAGCTGAAGTCAATCTCTTCTTCAGTTCAGTAAAACCAGCTTCACACTTAGCATCCCATATAAATGGTACATCCTTCCGAGTCAATTTGGTCAACGGAGTTGTAATTCTCGAAAATCCCTGTATAAATCTTCGATAATACCTCGCTAAACCAAGGAAACTGCGAACCTCTGTCACTGTAGAAGGTTCTTTCCAGTTGACTACGGCCTCAATCTTGGTAGGATCCACTGCAATCTGAAATTACCCGGATTTTCGCACGGACACGGAAAGGCAGTTGTCTTTCACGGAGGTTTGGTGTCTGAGACCTCGCTTCTTGGGAAGGAATGAGGAGTCGCCAAGCGGTTTTGTATTTTGAGCCCAAACGTTGAGAAACGGCTTTTGGTTGAAAATGGTGTCGTTTTTATTGGTAGCAAAAACTTAGGAAAAAGCTTTGAAAACACGGGATCATTTTATTGGTAGCAAAAACGAGTAAAAAGCTATTTGGTACCAGATATTGTTAGGTTTGGAGGTCATGTTACGTTTCGGGAAGAGTATTACGAGATCACCCAAAATGCCTCGTATGACGAGTCTTTCTACCTTTCTCAAAATCGTGTGTGTGTGTGTGTGTGTGTTTTGAAATGGGGGCTTGAATGACAAGCTTAATCTTGGTTTGAATGTCAAACGTTGATTAGGTGACCTGTTTGAAAAGGCGAGCGTTTGAATGACAAACGTCGATTTTGAGACGGAAATGAGCGTTTGCGTAGCAAACGTCAATTTTTAGTTTGAAATGAGCGTTTGCGTGGCAAACGTCGATTTTGAGCTTTTTGAAAGAGAGTTCAAAGGACGAACTCCGGTTTTGAACCAGACATTATATTGTTAAAGATTTTTACGGGAAAAACGTATTAAATGATTTGAGTGTCAAAATTCAGCTTTTAGTTTGAAGATGAGCGTTCGGATGCCAAACGTCATTGAATGAACGCTCGCCCGAAAAATTTGTGTTGTATTGTAATGATAAGTTTTGAAAATTTCGGTTTTTGGGAGTCGCCACGCCGTTTTTAAAGGAAAACATTGAAAAACCTATTTTTAAGAGAATTTTGGGTTCGGGAGTCTGGTTACGTGTTTGGGAAGAACTAGAGAGTTCACCCAACACGCCTCTTTCGAGACTTTCAATCAACATTGGACAATTATATACATTCAAAGTGTGTGTGCAATATGTGTTGATGAGCAAGGCATGCAAATTTGGCATTTCATTGATGACGTAAAGACTGGATACAACTTGTGAGCCATGACAGGGGGCCACACCCTTTACATATCATGATTTTCATGACAAGGCAGAAGGTTAAGACAATCTGCTCAGGAAGCTCTGATGTCGTCCGACACAGGACTTCCCAGGAAGGGGATGTCGGACGACATGATGCCTCATGGTCAGATTGTCTTTTACAATGACCAAGCTATTCTGGAACTGGAATAACATTTATTTCACCCATTGAAGACACTATTTGGAGGTCTAAGCTCAGTTTGGGGGTTGATAGGAGTGGACAAAGTCATGATTGACTTTTAATGATACGGATGTCATATGACATAGAACATCCGAAGTCGTCTATGTCATATGGCAAACCGCCTCCATCAACTAGATCGCACCCAAACAGACCTTAGGCACCCCAAATAGTGGCTTATGAGCCAAAAAACACTTAGGTAAGCCTTGAGTTATGAAAGGGGTTAAATCTGACAGATCTAAAGTCCAAGAATGGCTTTATAGCCTTCTGGGAGCTCTATGTCGTATGACACAGGATCTCTAGAGAGTCCTGTGTCGTCCGACAAGAGTGGCCTATTTTAGCGCCCTTCAGTCTGTTTGATTCCCCCTTTTGTTCTCAAGGCAAACCAAATATTTTTATTAACTGTAAGCAGTAATATAACAGTATTATGTGAGTATTATGGGAGGATCACATGGCTTTAGTGGCCAAATGTGATAAATCACATGTTTTATGGCCACTCTTATGTAGCCATCACCTCCTAACTCAAAGGGAATAAGTAAAGATTCAAACTTTAATGGTGTTTATGCCACCAAATGTCCAGATCTAAGGTGGGGAGAAGTGAATATTGAAGATCCACTTCTCCACCACCTTTATCATGCAAAAACCCCAATATCTTACATAATATTAAAGCAAGTAAGCATGCAAGGTACTATGAGTGTATGAGAGAGTTATTTAAAGAGAGAAAAGGGTTTAGTGGCTACCTATTGTAGTCCACAAGGTAAGATCACCAATAGTATGGTGTCTACCCCTTCAACACACCAACAAGGAGGGTTTCTTTGGATCTTGGCCTTGGTGTATGTGTGTGTGTGAGGAGGGAGGTGAGTGTGTGTGTATGAGAGAGAGAGAGACTCTATTTGTGCAGAGTTTCCCCTATTATACTGATATCCTCCCAATTTTCTCTCTAATCTCCCTTTAAAATGATCAGCCATGCCTTGTATTTATAGGCAGTCTGATGGGAGGACTTATGTCGTCCGACAGAGGCAGTTAAACCGCCTTATTGTCGTCCTATGTCGGACGACAACGTAAAACATTTTGGCACAGTTGGGCCGAATGGATGGCAGGCCCAATGGGTTGAATGGGCTGTTGGGTGATTGGACTTAATTTGCTTCTTTAGCAATTATATGAGCCCAAAATCAATTAAAATGGACCCAAAACATGAGTTTGGGTTGGGGTACTCACAGAGCCCCTCGGCGACGTCACTTCCACGGGAAGTGGGGTCGTCGACACAATGAGAATCCTGAGCCGGACACGAATGGCGGGAAAAGAGATGACCAAGATGGTCAAGTGGCTGGACCTCTTATGAAGAGGATTCCTACGTATCCCGTGGGGGAATCAAGCCAAATCGTAGTTCGTCAAAGATGGATGTTTGCGTCCTGGGGGAATCGACCATGATGGTCATGCGACTGGACCTTTCATGAAAAGGATTCCTACGTATCCTTTGGGGGAATCAAGCCGAATCGTAGTTCGTCAAAGATGGGGTGCCAATGAAAGGCCACGAGTTTTGTACCCGAAAAGTGACTGTTCCAAGGGGAATCACCCCGAAGATGGGCGTTTGTACCCGAGATTGACTATTCCAAGGGGAGTCACCCCGGAGATTTGACTTTTTCTTTGGGGGGTTACCCGCGATTTGACTTTTTCTTTGAGGGTCACCCGCGATTTGACTTTTTCTTAGGGAGTCACCCTCAATTTTGACTGTTTTGATGGGTAGTCACCCCGGAAATGGGCGTTTGTACCCGAGATTGACTGTTCCAAAGGGAGTCACCCCGAAGATGGGTGTTTGCACCCGAGATTGACTGTGTATGAGGGGAGTCGCCCCGAAGATGGGTGTTTGCACCCGAGATTGACTGTTCCGAGGGGAGTCACCCCAAAGATGGGTGTTTGCACCCGAGATTGACTGTTCCAAGGGGAGTCACCCCGAAGATGGGTGTTTGCACCCGAGATTGACTGTGTATGAGGGGAGTCACCCCAAAGATGGGTGTTTGCACCCGAGATTGACTGTTCCAAGGGGAGTCACCCCGATGATTTTGACTTTCTCCTTTGGGAGTCACCCGCGAATTTGACTGTTTCGATGGGGAGTTACCCCGATGATTTTGACTTTTTCCTTTGGGAGTCACCCGCGAATTTGACTGTTTCGATGGGGAGTCTCCCCGATGATTTTGACTTTTTCCTTTGGGAGTCACCCGCGAATTTGACTGTTTCGATGGGGAGTCACCTCGATGATTTTGACTTTTTCCTTTGGGAGTCACCCGCGAATTTGACTATTTCGATGGGGAGTCACCCCGATCATTTTGACTTTTTCCTTTGGGAGTCACCCGCGAATTCGACTGTTTCGATGGGGAGTCACCCCGATGATTTGACTTTTTTCTTTGGGAGTCACCCGCGAATTTGACTGTTTTGATGGGGAGTCACCCCGATGATTTGACTTTTTTCTTTGGGAGTCACCCGCGAATTTTTACTGTGTGGGAAATCTGTACGGTCTTTCCGGACCGGGTAGTTTATAGCCATTCCGGGCTATGGATCTTGGTAATTGAGAGAGGTAGGCGTTTGAACCCAAATGAAATGGTGAATTTTGATGATAGGCAGTCAAGATAGACTGATAGAATTGACCAGGGGCAGAAGGGGAAAATCACCCCTTCTGGACTATGGATGTCGTCCGACATGGGGAGTTTCCCAAGCTGTTTTAATTAAAACAGTTTGGGTCGTAAGACAGACCCCCAAATTGGAATCTGCCGAGCTTAGAGAGAGAGAATAGGGAAATTTTTTGAAAGTTTCTTCCCCCCATTTTGATTTCAATCCAAAATTGACAATGCCTTCGCTAGCGGAATCGAGGAAGAATGTGCAACGATCATTATCCGCGAGGAGGAAGCTCGTCGATCGGAACAAACGGAAGAAGTTTCCGGAGGGGAATGGGCTCTACCCGAGCCTTGATTTGCATTCTTCCACGATGGAATGGATGGGGGTAAGTATTTTAAATCATTAACCATTTCGAAATTTGATTTCTAGGGCTTGAGATAAAATTTTGGGGAAATCGCTCCCAAAGGAATGTTTCATGCTTGGCATGGAGTGCATTATTTTGAAAAGATTTTTCTTTTTCTGTTTTTCTTATTTTGAAAGAATTGGGTGATTTTTTTTTAAAATGCACATGAATGAATGCACATATCGTTATGAGTATGTTTTTGATACTGTCTTTGTGCTTACTGCGGAACTTTGCGGACCAAGGGGTCCCCAGGCGGTGCGACTATTTGGGGCCTTCTTCATGGCTCTTCTGATTTACCGGATAGTCCCAAGGGCTTGGTTTTTGCTGCTGGTCTTGGACCATTTTTTACTGCCGTTGTAGCTTTTGGGGACACGCCGAGGAGCGTGGAGCTGGTGCGAGCCTTCAGGCAGTATTGGTGGGATTCTACCCATATTTTTCATCTATCTTGGGGTGAGTCGACCATCACTCCCTATGACTTCACTGCTATCACCGGTCTTCAGTTCACAGGCAGGCCCATCTTTTCTGAGGACCGTGGTGTGCTGAGCATGGACGCTATCCAGGCATTGACTGACATGACCCTTCGTCCGAAGGGCAATGGGGTTTCATTGGCGGATTTGCACTCGAATTTGACGCATCAGTGCCGTCTCTTTTCTGAGGATGCCGCTACAGTTACAGTTGAGCAGTTGGCGAGAACCTTCGTCAGGGCCGGATTTTCTGACAACCTGTTTTGTAATGCCTCTACGACGGCATTGACTCTTTTGCTGGAGCCTCTTCGTGATTGGAGCTAGGTATCCAATTTTTCATGGGGCGAGGCTGGTTTGGCCCAGGTGTATAGAGGCATGGATGAGGTGAGCAGAGGCAGTGTGACCTCTTTGGACTTTTATCAGACCGTGCTGGAGGTTTGTTTTTTGTTTTTCGTACATTGACTGCTGCGTTGGCTTTTCTGTCATCATTCCTTTACTGTTTTTGCACACTGAAAGTTTTCTGTCTTTTGATTTTAGGTGTGGGCCTATGAGGTGTTTGGCTATTATGCCTGGACTGTGCCTGAGAGGATTGCGGCAGATTTGCTCCCTGCTATTCACCGTTGGACTTTTGGAGCGAGGGAGAGCCGGAGAGTGGACGGGGTGAAGCCCCGTAAGACGGCCTGCTACCATGACACGGTGATTGCTTTGAGGGGTACCCCTGTTGGGTTGAGACTGTTCCCCTGGCATGGTAGGTATGGTGAGGATGTAGTTGGTGATGCCGCCCTGGTGACCAGGACGAGGAGGCTTCTGATTGGCCTAGAGGGAGATGCCCTGTACTTAGGGGAGAGAGTCTGGAGGCAGCATGGTTATGGCGCTACCTCTCGCATCCCTCATGATCCTCTTGTGGGGATTTGGCACATTCGGGCCTTGTCTGACTTGGAGCAGTTGCGGAATGGTATTGACGCCGCAGAGCTGTCTGATGATGGGGATTATGCCCAGTTTGTCTTCACCCGATTGGTGACCCCTCAGGTTATGGCCGCCAGGAGGGCAGCGGGGATGCAGATACCGGCGCCTCCCTGATTTTTTGAGTATGAGGCTGGGGGTGTCATCCGCCGCTCTACATTTGATATGTCTGAGACTCATCCTCATCTGCGGCTTCCCCGCGGGACTACTTCTGTGAGCAATCTTTCTTTTCTGATTCATTCAAGCTTTTTACTGCATTACTGTTTGCATTGATTGCTTCAGACTGCCTCTTTTGTTTCCATTGAACAGGTCCCAGCCAAGACATTCAGGGTGGTGGCCAAGGCGCTCATCGGTGCTGTGAAGATGATGCGCCAGTTTCAGAGGAGCGCAGAGCTTTAGAAGGGGAGATGCAGCTCCCAGCCTGGTGACGTCGTGCCTCCGAAGAAGAGGCCTCGGCCGACTTTGGCTCCTTCTGGTTCATAGGCAGGCGAGTCGAGTCAGCAGCCCCAGCTCGATAGTGATGATGGCGAGGATGACCCTTATCAGCCCCCTTTTTCCACCGTGCTTGAGTGGCATGGGTATTATGCCGAGCTCCAGCCTTGGGCCCGGTATGAGGATGATGATTCAGACGGTGAGATCCATGAGGTGCCGGAGGGTGGCGGCGACGGCTAGGAGCAGAGCGGCTCCGAGGAGGAGGTGGGCAGCGTCCAGGACGACAGTGGCTCCGAAGAGGATGAGGAGGATGATTCTGAGTCAGAGTGATCACAGCGATCCCTTTTTGCCATGCTTTGGACTCTTTTAGGGAGAGAGAAGAGATGCATGCACTGTTTTTGTTCTTTTGGATTGTAAAACAAGTATTTTATTCCATTTTGTATTTTGATAATTGAAACATTTGCTTATTTATGTATTTGGTAGCTCATATGCACGAGTTCGTCCCAAGAAAGGCACAAAATGGTGACTTTTGATGTGATTGGGTGTTTTTGTGGTTTTTTGTATGCATTGAGTGACGTTTATACGTCTGCGGGTGTGTTGGATGTGCCGGATCCTCTCCCGTGGGCTTGATGAGCGAGGGGGAGTGTTTATGCATGATTTTCTGGTGTTTTGGACAGGTTTGGGTAGGTTTTTGAGCAAGCATTGGGCTGCTAGGGATTCTTTGCGGTTCTGCATTCTTGGTGTTCTGATGGAACTCTCCATGTCGTCTGACACAGGACTTCATGGAGCCTCCATGTCATCCGACAGGGAGAATCTGGGGGACAGCTTTCTTGATCAGCAAGCCCCATCACTTTATAAAAGGCAGACTCGTAAACAACTCATTCCAGCAGTCACAGCAGGCTTCAAACTTGCCTTCCACCTCAAAATTAGCCCCAGATTCGATCTTTGGCCCAAAATGGAGCCTTATAATGACAAATCTAAGATCAAAGGACTTCAATTTCATTCCGATCTCATAAATCTAACCCACCATCATCGTAGCAACAATAGGAGGGTTATCGACCAACGATATGGGTTGAAATGCATCTGGGCATTAAAGGAGTGGGCGGTAGATTGGAACTGTCTCCGGGCTGCATCCAGGTACTGGGATAGCGAGAGGCATGTCTTTACCTTCTCGTATAATGATCTTACACCTACCATTGAAGAGTTCCGGGCACTGACTGGGGGAGCTGAGCTCAGGGATGCTATCTTCCCACGAGATCCACGACCTTTGACTGAGCAATTAGCCAATTTCTTGGGATTTCACGCGGGCGAGTAAGCGATCGATTCTCGACCCGTCCTTTGTTGACTGGCCCGAATAGCCCGATTGGATGTTTCGCATCAGAGGCTGTTTGACCCATCAGCTGCCATGGATATTTTTATGCGATTATGATCTCCTATCCTGCTTTTGTGAGTATGATGGGGTATGCTGCAGTTTCTTCTTTGGGAGTTGTTAGGCAGATGCGGGGTTCTCGTGGTACCGCATTGACCGAGATCCGGCACAGGCGGGAGAGAGAGACATAGTTCCCATTTTGTTGGCAGAGACTTATCATGGGATGGACCGACTGGCTAGAGGGTCATTGCACATGGGACGTGGCAGCCCCAGTCTCTTATCATTGTGGCTCTTTGAGCGATTGAGACTCATCTCTCCATTACCCGCAGGGCAGACTGCAGCACCTTGGGTCACGCAGCAGAGGCGAGTGGCTCTGGAGGCTTCACAGGAGAGGCGAGCGGTGGCCAGGTATACTACCACTGACATCCAATACTGGGTTCCTGGATGGAGGCTTGAGACTATGAGCAGCAGGCAGGATGACTCTGCTGTAGTAAGGCTGCCGGGGTTACACTTCTCATCATTTAGCATCCCCTTGCTCATTCAGAGGCAGTATGGATACCCACAGCAGGCTGTTGATGGGTTCAGAGAGCAGATGGCCCGGGATACCGTTCTTCTTGACATGACTGGTGTCCGGACCCTCAGGTTCTTTGCCATGGCATTTTTCAGGAGCAACTTTTCCCGCTCACACACTGATACGGAAGACCCGAGGAATCACATATCTCTCCACCATGTATCTCATTTGGTACGGGGAGCAGATGGGACTAGTTCAGCAGTCCATTGAAGCATATTGCTGAGGGATCCGAGGAGGAGACCGAACTAGCCGGGAGCTACGCGATCTTTGAGGCACGGCGACCACGACAATGTGACCGACGATCCGGCAGCGGACTTTGAGAGACTCGTAGAGAGGAGAGCCAAGATGAGGGATGACCCTAAAGTTATGGCTCGGAGGATATCTTTGAGAGAGGAGAGGGTTGCCCAGGCGGCGCTGAGAGCTGCCGGATTGGTTGACTCACCGACTCGTATTATTCCCGAGCCGGGACGACGGGAGACAGAACTGTTTGGGATAGCTAAGCCAAAGACCTCCCGAGGACCGAGGAAGAGGAAGAAGAAGAGTGCCAGTTCGGGAGTGGGAACGAGTGACTAGGATTAGGTGACCTATCATTGTATCCCTTATTGTCGACACATACAATTTTAGATGTTCTTTTTAAAAGATATTATTTTCGCTAATGTTAATGAGTCGAGAGTAAACCGTGCTTGAACTCATCAATGAATGTATTAATGGGATGAAAGTTGAAATTACTTCAGAACTTAATCAAGACACATTTTGGTAATCACAAATACAACTCTTGACAGGACTTGGTGATTTTTATGATTTTTTAGACCGAACCGCGAACGGCTGCCTACGTTCCCCTTTTACAGAATGGACTAAGGGGCTCAGGTCTCCGTAGTTCGACCCAATTAACTTTGTGTTTAAGAAAGGGATAGATAGAAGGGGGATATATGGTGCAACCCTGTTTTTTACCTAGACCGCCCATTTTTAGGGTTTTCAGCCTAGCTGGGTATATTCTTTTAGCACCGAGCACGCCCTTTGTTTTGCACGGACTGCCTTTTGAGAGGTTTTCAGTCTCGTCTGGGTACATTATTTTCGCGCTTTTGTTTTTTTTTATTTTCTTTCTCTCTCTTTTTTTTATAGAGGGGAAGACTCGATTCAGACGTAATAGCGGCGCAGTTTATCGCCGTTCACCGGGTGCATGAAGGGATTACCATCCAAATCTGTCAACTTCATTGCTCCGCCAGAGAAGATCTCCTTTACCAAATACGGGCCTACCCAGATTGGAGCCCACTTGCCCAAAGGACTGAACTGATTCGGCGGCTTTTCTTTTAGGACCAAGTCACCCACTTTAATGTCGCGGGGATGTACCTTCTTGTCAAAGGCCCTAGCCATGCGCTTCTGATAAGCCCGGATGTGCTCCATCGCCTTAAGCCTTCGCTCGTCCAGGAGAGCTAACTCGTCATGTCGACTCTGAAGCCAGTCTATCTCGTTGACCTCATTCTCAAGCAGAACCCGAAGAGATGGTATTTCTAATTCGATGGGCAAAACGGCATCCATCCCATATGTCAAAGCGAACGGGGTTTCACTGGTGGCCGTTCTTACTGAAGTACGGTAGCCCCAAAGCGCTAAGTGAAGCTTCTCAGGCCAATCCCGGCTCCTTTCAGCCATCTTCCGGATGATCCTTTCTAGATTCTTGTTCGCGGCCTCAACAGCACCATTGGTTTGAGGGCGATAAGGGGATGATTTATGTCGCTTGATTCTGAATTCCGCGAGCAGTTCGTCGCTGTGTCCCTCGAAGTGTGGCCCGTTATCTGAGATAATCTCATTTGGAACCCCATATCGGCACAGAATGTTTTCTTTTATGAAACGGGCCACCTTTTTGGAGTTGAGGACTTTGTAGGACGCCGCTTCAACCCACTTGGTGAAGTAATCCACAGCGACCAACACGAACTCGTGCCCGTTACTGCCGGCAGGAGTTATCTTTCCAATAACGTCGATCCCCCAAGTTGCGAATGGCCAAGGAGTGCTCATACAGTAGAGATCATGGGGAGGTATATGGTTGAGATTGGAGAACCGCTGACACTTGTCGCAGGTTCGCACAAACTGAATACAGTCAGTCTCCATGGAGATCCAATAATAACCCATCCTGAGTATACTGAACATCAAGGCTCGGGCGTTCATATGTGGTCCACATGCGCCACCATGGACTTCTTCCATGACCTTTCTGGCCTTAGACTTGCTGATGCAGAGTAGAAGTGGGCCTCGGTGCCTTTTCTTCCATAGGTCATCTCCCAGAATAACGTACTGGGCAGACAACCTTTTCAAAGCTTGTAAACTTTTGGCGCGGAGACCTTCTTTCGGCCTACCATCCTCTTCTGTCGGGAACGAGGCTTCGCCATGCTTAAGGTACTGAAAGATCTGGCTGTACCACAAGTCATCGACCTTTTCTAGTTCAATCTGACAATAGTAGGCGGGGTTCTCGTGCCTCCCAACCCTGAATGGTTTTACTGATTTTCCTTCTGGAATTTCCACCAAAGAGGCTAAAGTGGCCAGGGCATCCGCGAACCTGTTCTTGTCCCGGGGTAGGTAGTGGAACGTGACCTCCTTGAATTGGTCGATCAGGTCCTCCATGTAAGCATAGTACATTTGCAAATACTGGTCCATGGTTCTCCACTTATTGGATACATGATTGATGATTAGCTGAGAGTCTCCGTACACCTCCAGCTTTTCGACATTTCGCTCCAAAGCTGCCTCGAGGCCGGCTATACAAGCTTCATATTCCGCGACGTTGTTAGTAGCCGGGAAATTCAACTTGATAGCGATGGGGGTGTGCACATCCTTTGGATCAACCAACACCATGCTGATACCATTGCCCCTTTTATTGGCGGCACCATCAAAGAACAACGCCGGCGGTCTGTACCC